>LNAC01000031.1:4788589-4802010 GCA_002007465.1 Ailurus styani
CTCTGCCTGCCTCTCTGCCTCCTTGTGATCTCTCTCCCTCTGTGAAATAAATAAATAAAATCTTTAAAAAAAAAAAAAAGAATAGTTTTTTCCTGAAGAATTTGTTCTTTCTTCCTAAGGAAGGTCCTATAGGGTCTGTGTTGGATAAGTTTTACTGGTCTGCTGTATATATCATTTTTCAACAAACATTTTTATATTGAAAAACTTTTTTTTTGTTTTTTATGGTTTTTTCATGTTTGCTTTTAAAAAAATAAATTAGTTTTATTTTTAGTTGTATTTATTCCATTTGGAGGGCTTCCAAAGTATATTTAATCTCTGTGTATTTCAGGGTTTTGTTTTTTTTTTCCCCACCTTAATCCTGAGCAATCCAGTTTATCTATCTTGTTCTTCCTTACAACTGGGGGGACCCCCAAAATCCCACCTTCTCCCTGAGGAGTGAAGGGTTTGGACCACACAGCCACTTGAGAGACTGGCTTCCAAATCACCCAGCTCTAAGAGCTGATGGGCTTCATGTGCATGTCCCCTGGGATCATAGAAAACAAAGAGTTAGCTTTAAATGACCACCAAGATTAAAAAATGGACAAAGGATCTGAATAGACATTTATTCAAAGATGACATACAAAGGACCAACAGGTACAATAAGAAGTACTCGACATCACTGATCATCAGGAAACTGCAAATCAAAACCACAATGAGATATCATCTTATACCTGTTAGGATGGCTATTATCAAAATAATAAAAAGATAATAAATGGGGACTAGTACGTGGAGAAAAGAAAACCCTTGTATAGTGTCAGTAAGAATGTAAATTGGTACATCCATTGTAGAAAACAGGATGAAAGTTCTTCAGAAAACTGAAAATAGAACTATTACATCATCCAACAAACCCTCTTCTGGATATATATCCAAAGGAAATGAAATCAGTACTTGGAAGAAATATCTGCACTCCCACATTCATTGCAGCAGTACTCACAATAGCCAAGAAATGGAAACAACCTAAGTGTCTGTTGACAGATGAAAAAAGAAATTGTGAGATACACACACACACACACACACACACACACACACATTCTGATTATTATTTAGACTCAAAAAAGCAGATATTGTCATTCACAAATACATGGATAAAACTGGAGGACATTATGCTAAGTTAATGAAGGTAGACACAGAAAGAAAAAAAGTGCATCATCTCAAATAGAATCTGAAAAAGTAAAATACACAGAAGCAGAGGGTAGAATGGTAGTTATCCAGGGTGAGGAGGTGGGGAAATGGGGAAATGTTGACCAAAGAGTACAAAGTTGCAATTAGGTAGGAAGAATATGCCTAGAGAACAATGTACACTGTGATGACTATAGTTAATAATGTTGTATTGAAAAATAGAAATATAGTAAGAAAGTAGATTTCAGATGCTCTAATCACACACATAAAATGGTAACTATGTGAGAAGATATATTAATGAGCTTGACTGTAGTAATCATTTGAGTATGCATATATATATCATCATGTTGTAGACTTTAAATATGAAGTTTTTATTTTTAAGAAAGGAGACAAAAAAATGAATGAGAGCAGAGCAAAAAGAGTTGCATGGTTTGTTCTTGATATTATTGCATTCATATCATGGTTTCATTTAGATCTGTTATTTTGTCTTGTATGTAAAACAGGGTTTACAGAAACAGAAGAGTAGGTTTGTAAGCAGTTTGCAGAAAAAAATAGTCGAGGCATCATCAGCATACCATCAAACGAAACCAAATTCCAAGTTTTTCAAAACAGCTGTTGGGTGTTTATCTTTGCAAAATCATGGCATGTCTAAATCCAATGGTGTGTTTGCTCATGTTTGTTTTATTATCTTGCTTCATGACTTACCCAAATATTATAAAATTTCCTTTGTGGGTAATAAATATGATATAATGAAATACAGAATTTCGTATATTTTAGGCATATATTTATAAATAATATAATTACGTGTGTGTGTGTGTGTGTGTGTGTGCGCGCACACGTGTGTGTACACATAGGTACTATTACTATAGATTCTGTTTTCCTAATGTCTGTTACCTGCTCTGGACTTTCATGGCTAGTGCTTTAGTTTCAGTCCTTGACATTTGGCACCTTGATTTCTGCAATAGGCTTGCTTTCATTTTCATTCTTCTTTTCCGTACCCCAGCAATTCAGCTAATACTGGAATGTCACTAAATATGTCATCTCCTTACTGAAGATTTTCTCATGGTTACTTATAACCTTCTACATAAAATTCAAATTTCTTCCCTTGGCCCACAAGATCCCTCAGCATCCAACCTGGACCACCTATGAGCTTCATCTCCCCCATCTCCCTTCTCTTCCTAAATGCAAACCCCCAAAACCAAAACTAAATCCCTCTTCTCAAGGTAGTCCTTTGAACCTGTCACAGTGATTCATCCCTCAGTTCTTTTGCACAGATTATTCCTCCTACATGAAGTGCATTTCCCATCCTTCCTTGTCTAGCTAACTGCTATGGATCCTTCAAAACTCATCTCAGGTTTCACCTCCGCCAGGATGACTTCCCGATGCCTCAATCTGATTTGGATATTCCCATGGCACCACAGGCTCTCATTGCAGTGTTCATCTCATTTCTTATATTTGGAGCTTTTTTCCCCAGGTAGACCATAAAGCTGGGGTCATGGGGAAATGGAAGTGGAACGTGTTGCTGAATCCCTGAATCCCAGCATACTGCCTGGCATATGGCATAGAGCTTAATGCATTTTTTGTTGGTGTTGAGTTGAACGATAGATACTCTAAGAGAAGTTTGTCCTAGGTATTGATCACCTAATTCTTATTTGGTCATTAACATTTCAGAGCAGATTAATAAGATGGAGGCTGGGTATTCCAGGAAAGAGGAAAGAGGTATTGACAGAAGACTTAGAGTTGCAAAGGTGTCTATAGTCAGCCATTCACAAGCAATCTTTTATATGCCTACTAGAATGGTTCTGCCACTGTCAATACCCACATATTTTTGCTAACCTGTATAGCATTAATTCTTTTGATTTAGAAGTATCATTTGAAAGATGTTACTCGGGGCACCTGGATGGCTCAGTCAGTTAAGCGTCTGCCTTTGGCTCAGGGTCCTGGGATGGAGCCCTGCATCAGGCTCCCTGCTTGGCGGGGAGCCTGCTTCCCCCTCTGCCTGTCACTCTGCCAACTTGTGATCTCTCTCTCTCTCTCTCTCTCTCTCTCTCTCTCTCTGTTAAATAAATAAATAAATAAATACATAAATGCATAAATAAATAAATTTGAAAGATGTTACTCAAAATTTTATCCACTAGGAAGTAAATTCCTTTCATTAGACTTTTATATATCACTCTTATATGTTTTAAATGTTTTAATCATTAGAATTTGACACATCTGGGGATTTTGTTTGTGGCTATTAGGCTGTGTCTTTGTATAAGATGTCGGTATTTGGACAGTTGAGGGCTATGAAAATGATACAATTCTTGACACTTTCAGATGGAACCAAACTGGAACCAAACGGTCACTTTCATTTGGAACCATACAACCCTGGTGTATAAGGGGTCTTGTGTAAAACCTTTGAGTCTCACAGGTGATATGAGGCTTTCAAATTCTATCATCCACTTTCTCAATTACCACCTTGTCAGTTTAGCCTCATGTAAAGACAATATCTACTTTTCTACTATATGGAACTTACTTGGGAATGAGAATTCAGTGGGCAAGGACTGACTATCTGTTGGGTGTTTCTTCTCACCTGGCAACTCTTCCTCGAAGATCTCCAACTCCTTGAAGGTGTTTGGTGTTTAGCTCCTGTACTGCAAAATTAGTTCCTGTGGCCACCTGGTCTCGAGCTCTTATTTGGTCTTCCAAAATCTGTAATTTTGAGTGAAAATTCCCATTAATTCCCATCTTACATGATAAGAAAATATAGTTTGAAGCAGAGGCTATTGAATTGAATGCCTTTCCTAACTAGGCTGATAGTGTAAATGAGCAAGAGTCAGAGTCCTACGTCCGAGAGAGGCAGTCCCTGCCTTATCTGAGGGAGGCAGTGATGGCCTGATCCCAGGAGATTGTTGCCAGGTAGGAATAATGGCTCAACAGTATTTCAACACAAGCCAGAAATCTAGATTTTATGTTAAATATTTTTATTTTTAAAAAAGATTTATTTCAGAGAGAGAGAAAGAAAGAGGGAATGAGCATAAGCATGAATGAGGGGAAGGGCAGAGGGAGAGAGAGAGAGGGGAGAGGAAGCAAAAATCCCACACTGCTGAGTGTAGAGCTCGATGTGGGTGATCCCCCGACCCTGAGACTATGACCGGAGCCGAAACTGAGTCGGAAGCTTAACTGACTGAGCCACCCAGGCACCCCCAAATCTTTCAATTTTTAAATATTGACATCTTAGTCAAAATCTTTTATAAACATGATAAGGGCCAAATAAAACATATTTCCTGTGCTGTTATGGCCATGGGGTGTCATTTGGCCGTGATTGATATAAAAGCTTTTCACAAAAACAATTTCAGAATTGGTGGTAGGTTTAGAAAAAAGGGATCCTTCATGTGACATTAGGCAAGACCCGTTACAGGTTGACTCAGAAGCACAGTGAAGCTTATACAACTAACAGGAGCAAGATCACGTGGAGTGAAAGAGATATGTTTTCTTGGTTTTTTAGAGAACCGGGAGAGATGTATAGCTTGAAACATGTTCAGATTTTGCCCTTGAGGATCCTTAGTCATGTCTTCAGTAGTTCTGAAATAGAGCTAACTCTCTTACACTACCAGGTTGACGGTTCCAAGAATAGTAATTTAAAATTTTTTCATACTCTTATGTAAGTAATAATTTAAAAATTAAAAAAACATTCTACTTGTCCATAGACAAAATTTCTATCTTACTTCACATTCAAACAAATTCTAAAGTGAAGATATATAAAATAATTAGTATTTATTCATTAAAAAGTGAGAGTATAACACAAGTTTATGATTTGGGGAAATGTTTTAGTTGCTATATTTGACCAGGGTCTGAACTATGTTTAAATTTATGTTTATGGATTTTTTGGAGAAAAAGGAAAATTTTTATAATGAAAGATAGAAATGTTAAAGACCATATACAGGACCTTTCTTATTTGTAAACTCGATTGAGATTGAGACAACTCAATGGCAAATAAAATTTTAATCAAAAACATAGAAGTGTCAAGAACACTAGCTAGAATTTTTTGTTTTTATTTGTTTTTGATGCATGTAGGTGTCTTAGTCCATTCAAGCTGCTCTACACAGACTGGGAAGCTATTAAAGAACAGATATTTATTTCTCACAGTTCTGGAGGCTGAAAGTCCAAGATCAGGGTGCTGGCATGGTCCCATTCTGGTGAGAGCCCTCTTTTGGGTTGCAGACTGCCTACTTCTTACTGTGTCCTCACCGGGTGAAAGGGGCTAGGGAGATCTGTGGGTTTTTTGTTTTGTTTTGTTTTGTTTTTTTAGGAGGACACTAGTCCTATTCATGAGACCCTACCTCCTAATACCATCACATTGGACATGAGATTTCAATATGTGAATTTTTGGGGAGAGGGGAGCGACACAGACATTCAGACCAAAAAATAGATATTGTTTGGCTTTGTTTTGGTAAAGAATTGCATGAAAGGAAAGTTGCCCTACTAAACACTAAAACATTATATGAGACGTCAGCATAGCTAAATAGATATGCATACCTAAATAGATCATCGTAATGTAACGAGGCCTTGGTAAATGTAAGAAAGAAAAGCGCTATCCTTGTGGCTCACATTATTGGGGAAGGGGGAGAATTTTACAAATGGTTTTGGGGTCTCTGGTTATTTATTCAGGAAACAATCAGTTTAGATCTTTAGCTCATGACAGACATCAATATAGATTTTAGAAAAGTAGATTAAAAATATAAATAAAAAGTTAAGCCATAAAAATAACAGTACAGGTGATTATTTCAGTTCTAAATGAAGACATTTTGATTCTTAAAAATAATGAGAGAAATCTCAGAGCAAAATATTTGAATGTTTAACCTTATGTAAAACTTGATAGAAACATTGTAAATACAACTAAGGGGTAAATAACAAACTGGAAAAACACTTTTAACAGATGTTATTGGCAAGGATTTCAGTTCTGTGCACAATCAGCATGCATTTGTTGGTGAAAGCCAAATATGCCTATCTTTTCCCATCTTGGTGTTTGGTGTTCTGGTGTTTGAAATCAATCATAGTGAGTATTAACACCATGGAAACAGGCAAACATGACAAACCAAGTTGTTTTTTGTTTGTTTTTGTTTTTAAATTTTTTTTATTATTTGCCCCAGGGGTACAGGTCTGTGAATCAGCAGACTTACACCTTTCATAGCACTCACCATAGCACAAACCCTCCCCAATGTCCATAGACAAACCAAGTTTTTATCCTCCAGAAAATATTTGTCTGCTGGTTGTTAAACATTTGCCAAGGCACCACCAACTATTATCCTTAACTAATAAAAAAAATCTCATCAAATCAATAAGAATTAAAAAGCACTAAATCTCCAAAAGATAAATGGGCAAAAGGCATCAATAGAAGATTGACAGAAAAAATGCAAATGGTTATAGTCACTTTTAGAAAGTGAAAAAAAAAAAAAGAGAAAGATCTCATTTCTATCCCATCAACTTAGCAAAGTTAAAACAGCAAATCTCAGTGCTGGTGTGGGCACAGTGAAAAAGCATTGTCATATAATGCTAATGGAAGTGTAAGTTAGTATCAACTTTCCAGAAACCAATTTGGCAACATGCATCAAGAACTTTTCCAGTGTTCACACCCTGGAGTTCCACTTCTAAGAATATATACTATGGAATTGAGCCAAATACAGACATACATTTATGCATGGAGTTATTTTAATATTAAGATAATAATTCAGGAAATCATGGTGTATGCACCATGCAAAGAACCTTTAATGACATGTGAGAGTTTACGATATACTTTGATATTAAAGACTGTGCTTACAAATGTAATCTCAGCCTCCTGAATGGAATATGTGGAAGGACTTGAGGGAAATGACTATGGCTGTTTGCAGAGATTGCCATTTGCTGGTGTAATTATGAGAATTCTTTCCCCCAGGTTTTAAATTTTTTTTCTAAGTTTTCATAATAATTATAGTGAACAAGTATTGCTTTTATAAGTTAATGGGGAAAAAAACACAAGAAAGCAATGTTATACATAAAATTCTTTCCTGGGTTTAAATTAATTTTAAAATTTGTAATTAACTGCCACCTTGAAAAACAGATAATTTGATTATGAAAAGGAATAGCAACCTAAGTGTTACAATTATGGTTGATTAAAAACAATTTTTGGGCGCCTGGGTGGCTCAGTGGGTTAAAGCCTCTGCCTTAGGCTCAGTCATGATCTCAGGGTCCTGGGATGGAGGCCCGCATCGGGCTCTCTGCTCAGCAGGGAGCCTGCTTCCTCCTCTCTCTCTCTCTGCCTTCCTCTCTGCCTATTTGTGATCTCTCTCTATGTGTCAAATAAATAAATAAAAATAATAAAAAAAAATTTTTTTTTTTCCATTCCTTTCAAAGACCCAAGTAAAGCTTCAGCTCACACTCCAACATAACTTGCTGGTCAATCTGCAAGGACTGACCAGGCTAGTGAGTTTAAGTTTCTGAAAAAACACTTGAGGGCTCCTGGGTGGCTCAGTGGGTTAAAGCCGCTGCCTTCGGCTCAGGTCATGATCCCAGGGTCCTGGGATCGAGGCCCACATCGAGCTCTCTGCTCAGCAGGGAGCTTGCTTCCTCCTCTCTCCTCTCTCTCTGCCTGCCTCTCTGCCTACTTGTAATCTCTCTCTCTGTGTCAAATGAATAAATAAAAAATAAATAATAATAAATAAAATAAAAAAACACTTGAATAGCATCTATTTCTCTGTAAAGTGCTTGGTACTTTATAGTCTTAATTATTTGCTAGAGGTAGCCTAATAGTTTCTCCTTGATAATTTTTTTTTTAAGATTTTATATATTTATTTGACAGAGACACAGCAAAAGAGGGAACACAAGCAGTGGGAGTGGGAGAGGAAGAAGCAGGCTTCCAACAGAGCAGGAAGCCCGATGTGGGGGCTCCATCCCAGGACCCTGGGGTCATGACCTGAGCCAAAGGCAGACGCTTAACAACTGAGCCACCCAGTCTTCTTGATAATGTTTTAACTATGTTATCTGCAGACTTTAAAATATTTTCTAATTCAGTTTACTATACAGACCAGTTCTCCTCATTTTCCCTATAAATGTCAACCCCTTAACAGGATTGTAAATATTTTGAAATTTTACAGATTTTGGAAAATGTTTTATCTTTTTTCAGAGCTATCTATGACAATTATTTTAGGAAAGGATATTCTTAGCAAGATTTCTAGAGATCTGGGGCGCCTGGGTGGCTCAGTGGCTTAAAGCCTCTGCTTTCGGCTCGGGTCATGATCTCAGGGTCCTGGGATTGAGGCCCATATCGGGCTCTCTGCTCGGCAGGGAGCCTGCTTCCTCCTCTCTCTCTGCCTACTTGTGATCTCTCTCTCTCTGTGTCAATTAAAGAAATAAAAAAAAAAAGATTTCTAGAGATCTGGAAACTTTTCCACTCTTAATGTTAAGAGTATTTTTTTGAGATATAATTAATGTATATTTAAAGGTACAAATCAAAATGTATATCTGGATGGATTTTGACAAATATAATCAACCATGTAACAACCACCCAGATCAAAATGTAGAACATTCTAGAAACATTTTGGTATTTCTGAGAATGCTATTTTCTTTTTAATTACCAACAAATTTTGACTTTTAAATTGTTATCTTATTTTAGCACTAGTGCTATACTTGATTTTGTCATTATCTCAAAGGCACTGAGCCACTAACCTCTTGTCACTTTCTTAACACTATTATGCCTAGAAATAACTTTGACCACTTTGAGAAGTGCACTGATTTTTTAGGGGTCAATTTGTTATGTGCTAAATACCAATAGAATACCTTTGAAAAGTTCACTAAGATTTTTTTATGATTACATGAAAAGATTCTTGGAGATTTAGATTAAAATGAGCACCTAAAAACAATATCTGCAATACTGTCAAACAATTCTCTCTGCTGTCACAGAATAACACTAAATGCTTTTTGAATAGAATTTCCTTATACTTTTTGGCATAAATGAGCAGTTGAAAGGTTGAACTGTTTTTCTCTGGAGCAGCACACTGTAATCATTTAAACTTAAGACCAAGTGACTAGAGGTGCCTGGATGGCTCAATTGTTGAGCGTCTGTCTGCCTTCTGCTCATGTCATGATCCCAGGGTCCTGGGATCAAGCCCTGTATCGGGCTCCCTGCTCTGCGGGAAAGCCTGCTTCTCCCTCTCCCATTCCCCCTGCTGGTGTTCCCTCTCTTGCTGTGTCTCTCTCTGTCAAACAATAAATAAAATCTTTAAAAAAAAAGAGAGAGATGGAGTGACTCATTTCTATAATTGAAAGATGATATTGGTGGTTGATAATTATTGTCAAGCGATGATGCCAACATATGGAAAATAAAGAACTACCTCAATATTTTGGCTGAGTTTTTTGACAATGCTGGTGATGGTCTGAATGTGGTTTTCCAATAGCTTCCTGGCAAGCAACTCCTCTTTTCGAAAGCCGTGGGTCCCCTGAAGACAAGTGGAGATGTCCTCCTTGATGCGGAAGGCTTGTTCAAGGAGGAACGTGATGGTGCGCTCCTGGTTGTTGAGTCTGTCTTCTAGCTGACTTCTCTGCATGTTTGGAATCACAGGAAGAAAAGAATGGCCGCTGTCAGGAAAAGGAAACAACACCGGCGATGTTACAAGAATGAGTTGGAGGAACTGGAAGCAGAACTTGCATCTTCACTTCTACCCCAGTCTTGGTCTCCCCTGTGGGAAGTTTGGAAGTTTGGGAGGACTCTAAGCACCTGCCTGGTTAGATTCTTGTTTGCATCTCATCTAAGAAGATCTGACTTTGACCTTGGTCTTACCTTATGAGTTTTTCATATTTCCGAAGCAGGAGTCATTTTATACTTTACCCACCTATTCTAACAAACCAAGTTGGATCTCTAAATTTAATGCCTGAAAATTCCACATTGAAGAGAGTGTTGCCTTCTAAGCTGGAAGAAATGATAGCTCAAAGGCAGAGCTTCACAAAAGAACCAGAAGTTCAGTGAAAGAGTAAACACAGTAAATTAGAGAAAGAAATTGAAAGACTAGGGCTCTTTAGCCTTAGGGTAAAGAGACATGCAAGATCCTGGCAGCCCCTGTTGACATTAGTGTATTCCTCTTTCCTTTCATAGATAAGCTTCTGGAAGGACAAGCTACCTTTGATTTGTCTTTTTTTTTTCTTTTCTTTATTGAATTGACTTTGCTTGTTTTTGTGACTTACTCTCTGAAGAAAGGAAATGAGTTACACAGTTCCCCAGAGGTAAAATTTCCTGGGCGCACTATAGTCTTGACCAAAATGCTGACCTAGCATGACTGCTGGCTTCCTATTCTCTCTCCCTCCTAAAACCTTGGAGGATCTAGAAAGGAAACTTAGAAAACTGTGAAAAACCCTTGTGCCTAAGGGGTTATTTTAAACTGATGAACCTGTAGGTTGGGGTGGTGTAGCGGGTGCCATCATGTGCCCCCCAGCTTCCTTTTCGGGAGGGAGGAACTTATTTCCTCAAGTGCTGGGAGTGCTACCGGCTTGACAGACCTCAGCTGACAGCTTCTCTGGGAACTGCCTTGGTGAAGAGAGTCACTTTTGTCCAGGGCTATGCCTACTTTCTGGGACAGCTTGAACTTAGTGATAGGTCAGTGTGCGGGTATGAAGGCCGGGCGCTCTTGCTCTATCTTAGAACAACTTGGAAGGACTATCCCAGCTTCAGAGATCCCTATGGAATTGTATCATGATACTTTTCTTTCTTCCCAATTGTTTCCTTCCCTTCCAGGCAGTGACCCCAGAGCACTCCACGTGAGCCTTCTCTCAGAGCCTGTTTCCTAGACAACCCAATCTCAATCAGATGGCTCCTTGGGCCTGGGGCAAGAGATAGCTCAGCAAGACTGTAGGAGAGTAAAACAGAGAAGAAGGACTGGCGCTGTACTGCTTTTGCTTCCTCCTCTTGATAGCCTGGGGACAAATGCTCTATTTGTATGAGATTCCAGATTCTTGCTTAAGGGTCCTCAAGAGTCGGATCAGGCAAGGCAGAGAAGACCTGCATTGGTAAGAACCTGAAACAACAGTAACAAAAAACTTGGGGAACAACTGACCTTGCGCATTTCCTTTTACACCGTCCTACTCACAGGCCCCAGGTGTGGGGAAGCAACTAGTCTCCTACTATTACTTCTTCCTGAAGAGCAAAGGTGAAGACCTGACAGGGAAAATTATTTTGTAGGATGAAGAGTGGTCAGTTATGGTTTTACTGTGCCTGGGGCTCATCCACACCCCACCCCCTGAGTTTACTGGAGCTGAAAACCCCCAGGGAATTTAAGTCACGGGCCCAAATAGCAAGACCTCTGAGGAGCACAGTCTTTTCTAAAACCAACTAGCCCACAGATAATCTGCTGGATTAGATTCCTATGCAAGAGAAATAGTAAGATATATGTGACAAGACATTTTTTATTTTTATTTTTTATTTTATTTTATTTTTTAAAAAAAGATTTTATTAATTTATTTGCCAGAGAGAGAGGGCGAGCACAAGCAGGGGAATGGCAGGCAGAGGGAGAAACAGGCTCCCCACTGAGCAGGGAGCCCAACTCAGAACTCCATCCCAGGACCCTGAGATCATGACCTGAGCCAAAGGCAGACACTTAACCAACTGAGCCACCCAGGCATCCCAAGACATTTTTTTAAAAGGCTAGTAAACAATAAAAGAAGGGAAGATGTTAGCAGAATGAAAACAAAAAACTGGAAAACATAAAAAAGTAAACAAGTAGAAATATTAGACATAAAAACTGTGAGTCACAATAAAGAGAAAGGATGGGAAAAATATGGCAGAGGAAATAGCTGAAGGACGAACCAGTGATTTGGGAGACCGGAATGAAGAAATTTACCAGACAGATGGAAGGGTCACACAATTTAGATATGTCAGGGTCAAAATTTGAAACTCATCTGTGTGACTCCAAAATCAAATGTGAAGCTTAACTCTCCTATATCCCTATAATTCCAAGAAATAAGAAGCAGAAGCAGGGGACACACTTTGATCAATGCTACTCATGTGATCTTTTAGAGTGGCACCAGAAATGACAGGGCGAAGTGTCCCTAGGCTCCATATCCACTCTTTCCTGAGTTCTTTCTTCCTTTCTTGGTCCTGGCCACTATTATCTCCTCTACTTCTGTGTCTAAACAAAAAGTGCATCCTCCCCACAGCAGGTAGAGTGGTCTTCCAAAAGTCTAAGACCCTCCAGTGGCTTACCCATTCTCTGAGAATAAAATCCTTGCTCTCATTTCCAACCTCAGCTCCTCCCACTCTTCCATCCATTCACTCTTATTCAACCACCCATGGTGGTTCTTTCTGTCCCGCAAACATGCCAAGCTAGTTCCTTGCTCAGAGCCTAGGCACTTGCTGTTCAGAATGCTCTTCCCTGCAGTCACTTCATGGCCTCCTCCTCCTCATTTTTTTTTTTTTTGGTCTCAAATCCACCATCCCCTCCTCACATAAGTCTTCTCCTCAGTCATTTTCTTTTTTTTTCTTTTTAATTATTTTTATTATTTATTTGTCAGAGAGAGTGAGAGCATGCACGCACAAGCAGGGGGAGAGGCAGGCAGAGGGAGAAGCAGGCTCCCTGCTGAGCAAGAAGCCCAATGCGGAACTTGATCCCAATATCCTGGGATCATGATCTGAGCCAAAGGCAGGCACTTAACCGATGGAGCCCCCTAGGTGTCCCCTCCTCTGTCACTTTCTATCATAACACCCCATTTCATTTTCTTCCCAGCATTTGTCATTATCTAAAATTATCTTACTTCTGTTTGTTTATCTTCTGCCCTCCATCACTAGAATGAAAGTTCCCTGTGGGCAGGGGCTTTATCTAACTTGTTCTCCACACTGTCTCCAACACTGAGAAGAATGCCCAACATGTGGTGGGTAGTCAATAAATATTTGTTGACTGTTTTTTTCTAGCTAGACTGTTTGTTCCCTCAAGGCTCAGTTGTTAGAAATTGGGAGGTGGGGGTGGTGGTGTCATAAAGCTACAGGTTGGGAGGGTGTCAAGGTTTACAGTCTCTTCTCTTGAGCAGTGGAAAGTAGCCTCAGCCTGGGTGAAGCTCCTCTTTCCCTTCACCCACACATCTGAGGCACAAACAAGGCTTTGCTAAGGGTCTCATTAAATTCCCTCTACCACTCATTTGGTTCAAAAATGTTCTTCTGGAAAATTACCAAATGGAACCATACACACATACACACACACACACATATATGCACACACACACACACACACACACACACACACACACACACACACACACACATA
>LNAC01000031.1:4802119-4891818 GCA_002007465.1 Ailurus styani
ACACATATATATATATATATATATATATATATATATATATATATATATATATATATATATATATATATATAATCTATTCCTTTAAAACCCCAGCATGCTGACAGTGCTTCCCTGGATTGGCTGTGTGGGTCACAGACAGAAGGGAAGAAGATGTCGGGCCCTGCTGATGGTGACACATAGCCTATTGGCAGACTGCAGATTTACTTGCGATCTTCCTTGGGTGAGCACTTCTTTCTGTCCCCTCAACATTCTGCAGCCTAAATGTGCCAGTGAAAGAATGCTTGGTTCCTAGTCTTCCGTCCCACACAGACACTTGTGAATGATGGTACATTCCTCTCAAAATGGAGTATTTGTGTACTCTTAGGTGTTCCCAGTGTGGCAGACATTGTTGGTTAACTCCTCATAGCCACCACCCCCAACAACCCTGCTTCTGCCTAATTTGGTTGATCCTCCCTTCCCCCATGTCCTTCAGTGGGGCATGTTAATCACGGTGGTCTCCTTCTTCTGGGTTGAGATGTAATTGGTTTAAGTAGGAGCATGTGAAGCAATTCTGGCCAATCTGGTGCAAGGAGAAACCTCTTGTGGGGTTTCTGGGTAAGGTTTCTTTGCTTTCAAGAAGAGATACATAAGAAGAAACTTGCCACTTGTTTGCTGGATGTTGCCATGTCTGTGTGTGATGTCTAGAGCTGCCAAAGCCATCTTGTGATCATGAGGGAGAATAGGATGGCAGGGAGGAAGGACAGACTACACCTGCTTAATGATGTTAAGCCTTTAAATTAACCAAACTCTGGATTTTTAAAAATGTGAGCTCGTCAACCATTTTGATTGGAGTTTGTGTTATGTGTAGCTAAAAGCACTGTATCTGTATCTAATAATCTACCAATAAAAATGACAGTTGAAATAAAAATATGTCAGTAAGTATTCACTAAATGTCTACTCTAGTCCATGCTTAATATATGATGGTCTGTCCCACAAGAAACTTCATATAATTCAGTGTTTCTCATAAAGAAACTTGAATTAGTACAATGGAGGTGGAGAAGGGAGGGAAGTTGTTACAACACAGATTCCTTGGCTCTACCATAGATGTGTTCGACCATCATCTTGAGGGTTGGGAGGGTCCCTGCAAGAATACATATTTTAAATAAGCACTTAGGTGTTTCCAAATGTCTTCTAAATATTGAACATCATTGATTGATTGAAGACCAGTCACGTGAATCAGTGAATGATATAAGGCAGAATATAATGAAGTGCTGATGTGTAAAATAGAGAATATGAGCTCTCAAGTCATGTGGATAGTCAGAAGCAATTGGCAAGATGGTAGACAAGATAGACCAAGGGTAGAATATGGGTTCCACCATTTACCAATCAAGTGTTTCAATTAATTCATCCTTGCATGGGGCTACCAAGCCTGGAATGTGAAGTTCTGTATGGTTCCTGTGAGAGGCACACAGTGGGGGAGGCAAAACCATAGAGCTGCAGGGTTATGAGGAGCCCATGTTCACTCACCCTTTGGGGGCTGCTATTGGCCGGTGTCAAGACTGTATCCAGAGAGAGCATGAGGAATCAGACCAAAGCCAGCAGAGGGCCCAGAGGAAAAGGACTGCCGCCTCTGCTCAGATGCCAGTTTGTGGTCCTGCCTGTCATGATGGGCCTCAAGGATGTTGCCATTTGGCCCATTGAAGGAAGCTTCTAGGGAGGGCAGCACCTCGTGCTATGCAAGAATATTTTCCTGCAATCCCAGGCACAGTAACTAACTTATATAAATAATGGACTCTATGGTACCTTCTAGCTTTTAAAGTTTATAAAGTTTTTATTATTATTATTTTTTAAAGATTTTATTCATTTATTTGACAGAGAGAGAGAGATCACAAGTAGACTGAGAGGCAGGCAGAGAGAGGAGGAAGTAGGTTCCTTGCTGAGCAGGGAGGGAGCCGGATGCGGGCCTTGATCCCAGGACCCTGAGATCATGACCTGAGCTGAAGACAGAGGCTTTAATCCACTGACCCACCCAGGCGCCCAGAGGTTTATAAAGTTTTTAGAAGTTCTTTTACACCTAAATGGAGAACGTTCCTTTTTGCGATTTCTCTTCATGCTTAAGGTTTACTATAGATTGAGAGCTTTATTATTATTTATTAAGGATGCTTAATGAAGCACCAGATAATGTTCTGTTTAGTTCTATTTACATGCTTCCTGCAAGATACACATAGAGCTTGTATATTTTCCCACTCCATTACCATAACAAAAGAGAATACTGTTTTTCAAGTGAGCTTTCTAAATTAGCCACCCAAAAAAGGCAAGTAGGAACATTCTCAATCTTTGAAGAGAGATTCCAGATACCATGGTTTAAAGCATCAGGTCATCCAAATGGTTAAAAACTGAATAACAAGATGTGGCCACTCGGATTCTTTCAGGAAGTCAAAAACAAGCCCACAGTTTTATTAGCATGTTATATCAGTGGGACTTATATCGAAATTTAACTGTGAAAGCAAAAAAATGACTGAATATTCCAGACTAGTCCAGATGGAGTTACTAACCACAGGAGAAAGAATTCTCAGGGGGGCCTTTTCAGAGAGATATTTGGGCTTTACATAAATCATTGATTATGGAGCTGACTACGGAATCAGAACAGATTTTCCACAAACTCCGAGTTCTATTTCTCTGCGATTCCATGTGACTTATAGCAGCTGTGCTGTTGTTGGCTGATGCCTCAGCACAGAGAGCCTCTCACTTCTCTGCCTGTTCTGTTCTTGTGAATAGAGCACTAAATTTACTCAGGAGATTCTGATAACCATTTTGGCAACCTGTAATACTCAAGACACAAAAATGGGAGAGTTGAAGGCCTTTTCTAGAACAACGAGGAGCAGAACTGAAGAAAATTTTTGTTTTTGTGAAATCTATTAGGACCAGTTCCATTTTTGGTGCCTAGAGTTCTGCAAAAAATGTACATGTAAAGTGACATCATAGGGAATATTTTGATGCCTCACAAAAATAACCCGTAAGTGAACGTGGAACAACGAAACTGAAAAAGATGTTTTCTGTAGTTTCTCTTGTTGCTTATTTCTAACCAGATGGATATTGGCAGCTAGAGAAGCTTCCATTGTTGAGTTTTACATAATACCAAACATGCCAGGGCTGTAAGGGAGACAACTCCAGGTTCATGGGTACAGTCTTGGAAGAGGTAGACCAAACCACCAGCTTGAGGTCTGCATGGAAGAGCCTGGAAAGGACAGGACTCTAAACAGGGGACATAGCTGAGAAGAGACTGGAGAAGGAGACTGGTTGTGGCTAGTTTCTAGCGAAAAGTTAAATACTGTATGAGTGTTGTATGTGTATATATAATATACTGTATACTAACACCTCATGTTAGTAAAATTTTCAATAAAATCCAGAGTAAATGATGTCCTTGCGGTGATGGCTTTCTTTCAGGAGGTGTTCAGATGTTCCAGAGTCCCCGTGTGAATGGACATGTGATAGGTTACACTTACTGGCAAAGCATGTGCAAACTATGGCAGCAAATTGTTTTGACCATATTTGGAGTTCTTATTCTATTTTGTAGTGCTTTGGTGACACTTTTCCGTATTGCCTGGCTATTTTGGGGGTGTGTCTGTTATTTATGGGAGTCTCCAGGGTAAAGAACATTGTATCTGGAATCTGAAGACTAGGGTTCCAGTGCTGTCTTTGCCACTTAGTATCTTTAACCTTTCTTAGGTTGTCCAGAAAACAGCTCTTTGCATCCTGTGGAGTTCATGACTCCTGGCTGACCCAGTTGATTGAAGGATATCAATTTACTTAATGTACTTGGAGAGCTTTGTAATGTCAGTAAGTGTCATATACTTATGTTCTTATGATGATTATTAGTAATTATTAGATGGAATTATGAACTGAATTGTGTCCCTACAAAAAGATATGTTGAGGGGTGCCTGGGTGGCTCAGTCGGTTAAGTGTCTGCCTTTGGCTTGGGTCATGACCTCAGGGTCTTGGGATGGAGCCCCGCATTGGGCTGTCTGCTCAGCGGGGAGCCTGTTTCCCCCTTTCTCTCTGCCTGCCTCTCTGCCTACTTGTGATATCCCTCTCTCTCTCTGTCAAATAAATAAATAAAATCTAAAAAAAATATATATGTCGAAGTCCTAACTCCTAGTACCTTAAAATGTAACTATTTGGAAATAAGGTCATTGCAGATGTAATTAGTTGGGATGATAGGGTAGGGTGGGCCCATAATCCAGCATGACTGACACCCCTATAAGAAGATCACCATGTAAAGATGGAGACACAAGGAGAATACCATGCAAAGATGGTGGTGGAGATTGAAGCGATGCATCTAGAAGCCAAGGGATACCAGAGATTGCCAGCTGTCACCAGAAGCGAAGAGAGAGGAATAAAGCAGATTCTCCCCGAGAGCCCTCAGACAAACCAACACTGCCGACACCTTGACTTCCTACTTCTGACCTCCCCTTGTGAGGCAATAAATACCTGTGGTTTTAAGCTACCCAGTTTATGAGACTGTGCTATGGCAGCCCTAGGAAACTAATACAGATGGTAAATTACTTAAGGGAAGTTCCTAACTCAGGACAAATGTAAGGAACTTATTATTACACAATCTTATCTCTGTATAATGCTTCTAGTCGACATGTCACTTCCATAAAAATTACTTCATTTCATCCCCACCACGACGTAAGTAAAAATTTTCTCAGTTCAGATGGAGACTGAGGCTTGGAGATGGGTAGTAACTCGGCTGGGAAACATTTTAAGGTGCTTCGTTGACTCTCTCCTACACCACAGCAACTTTGCTTAAGCCAGTTAGTAGCTCTTCCTGTTACATTGTGTTGTCTCGGGATACATCATGTAACTGCTAGTTCCTTTTCCTCTGGTTGGCCGGCTTCTCTCCGTGGAGTTCTAAGGGTCCTCTCTGAGGCCCAGAGGCTGGAGGGCCTCCCTCTCTGCTCTGAAGAACTAAGTCCAGCCTCAACCTGACCTCAGCCCAGTTCTCTCACCTGAACAGAAGCTCCCACGTAGGGCAAGAATCCAGAGGGCCTCCTGGGGGGGAGGTGCTAAGCTTCATCAGGGCAGCCCCCTGCCCTGACCATCAAGGGGAGGGGGAGGTGCTGTGGGTCATGCCCAATTCCTGTAGCTGTGCCCACCCCCATCCCCCCCCACCCCTGTCCACAGGCAGAGGGCTAGAGATAGAATCCGGAAGATGCTAGAGAGGATTAAGAGACTGCACTGCAGCTGATGGAGGTGCCTCCCAGGCACTGCTAAGATACTGGGAGTCCACGCTGGCCACACCTCACAGAGGGGCCCGCATGGAGGAATAGCAGAAGTCTCTGGTTGTATCATGTCTTTCATGTTCCAGGGATGGGTTGCAGATGAAATGTCCCTGGTTGTCGTGTGCGTGTGCGCGTGTGTGTGTGTGTGTGTGTGTGTGTGTATACTGTGTGTGTCTGTATACACACACACACACACACACACACACACACACACACACACACACACACATATTGAAAGGATCACTGGCAGGGCATGTGGATCGAGGAATGGTCAAGAAAACAGGCTTCGGAGTAACCAAAACTTAGATCTCTGGGTTACAATCTTAGTTCTGTCATAGTATCGAGTGTGGACAAATACTTGCCTCCTTTGAACCTCAGGGTTTTTGTCTTTAAAATAGTGACACTCTGCCTCTGTTTGGGTAACTGAGAGGATGAAAGGAGAAGATTCCATAGGCTAAGAGCTGGAAGCTTTAACCGTGAATACAGTCAGTGGGACCAGGGAGTTGTGCTGGTTTCGAGAAGGTTTGCCAGGTCATAAGATCCTTGCCAACAAACCCAGAGCACCTGCTCCTTCACAAGCTGTGCACTCTGCTTTGGACTTTCTCTCCTGGGAGCTGGCTGCCTCATAGAAGGATATGATACTGCAAAATAAAACCCAAAATTCTCCAAGGTAACATGACCTTTCCTATAGAAAGCTCAACCAACAGTGTTTTGTCTTCCTTTCTCATGTCCCGTACTGAAAATATCTGTCTTCATCATGTAGCAAAAGCAATGCATCATGGTATAATAAAATGTCTGCCATGGTACTGAGAGAAAACCTTGAAAATAAAGACTTCCCAGACCCTGAATGCCATATTCTGCTCACAAGGAGAAATCATCAATCATGTCTTATTTTGCCCATTTGACTTACTGATAGTTTTATGGATCCAAATTTTAAAAACCCTTCTTTGGCTGTCAGCCAGACCCCTCATCTTCCCAGAGGGTATTCCTGAGAGAATTCTCGAGATATGTTCTGGCTATAGCCCAGGCTGGACAACTCCCCAGTACCAAACAACTTCATTTCCCTGGCCCAGGGGCATGATACTTCAAGTTTATACTTTTCTCTTCTTCATTCCAGCCATCTTGAATGTCCTGTCTTGGAAACTTGGCTCTTCGCACACATGTCTAGAGGGCCAGCTCCCTCATCTCTTGGTTTTTGCTCACATCTGACTTCTCAGGCCTTCCCTGACAGGCTATCCAACAACGTGCGTCTCTTCCTCCTGCTCGAACGGAAGGTCCATGAGGACAGGGGGCTTAGACTGCTTGCTCCCTGAGGACTCTGAGTGCCTAGCATTGTGCCTAGCACATAGTAAATGCTTGGTAAGTGTTTGTAAAGTGAATAAAAGGCAAAGAACCAGTTTTAGAAGACCAAAGAATTTTAGGGATGGAACAGACCTTAGAAAGTATTTGATCCAGAGGTAAGAATTTTTTTCCAGTGGGATCAGTTGAAGAAAAATAAAAAAGTGATTTATCGGCAGAATTTGTTTTCTGTTCAAAATTAAATCCCATAGGGGAAGAATCTATGTTCTTAAATCTTAGCCACTTACTTTGTGACATAAAAGAATATTCAGGACAACTGTGAACAGAGTTGAGAAGTAGCAAACTGAGGCAGGTTTCTAATCTGCCTCCCAGAAATTCCAGTGGGATCAGTTGAAGAAAAATAAAAAAGTGATTTATTGGCAGAATTTGTTTTCTGTTCAAAATTAAATCCCATGGGGGAAGAATCTATGTTCTTAAATCTTAGCCACTTACTTTGTGACATAAAAGAATATTTAGGAGAACTGTGAACAGAGTTGAGAAGTAGCAAACTGAGGCAGGTTTCTAATCTGCCTCCCAGAAATGAAATCTGGATCTGATTGTGAACACAGACAGCCCTCGGGACTCCGCTGTTCATCGTCACTGAAGACTCCACCCCGTTTTATAGAAGAGGCAGAGAAATCCCACAAAGACAAAACATTTTCTTTTTCTCAAAGTCCCAGAGCTAATTAGAGGCAGATTCAAGAATGGACCTGAGGTGCCTGGCCTCCATGCAGTGCTCCTTCTGCCAGCGGGGGAGAAAAAAATAAAGAAGAAGAAGAAGAAGAAGAAAAGAGTTTGGTGATTTCCTGTTCAATCGAGCTTAAATGAGCACTGGCTACACCGTCACTGTGAATCAACGAACACATGTGGCAATCAGAATTATTTACTGCCTTTAATATAATGTCACCATAATTGTCCTATAAATGATTGCAAGCATTCCGCCTCCCCCTGCTCCATGGATTATTAATATGACCTGACATTTAACAAGTACTAATAACGTGTGGGTGTCATTCCAACTGCCTGAGGCTGAGCACTTGATCCTGCCAGTCTTAATGTGCACGTCTCTAGCCAAACCTCCTTCACCCCTTTGGCATATGTATTGCATCTTTTCTTGGTGGATTTTTACTTTTTTTCGGTTGTGGTTAGTGTTCGGTTTTTGTATTTCTTATAAATATTCCATGTAGATTTATAAGGCAGAACCTCTGCGAATATGTAATATATATTCAGGCAGTTTAATGAGTTGATAATGACTTTGGCTTGTGTAAGTACCCTGTTTGCATATCAATAAATTTGTTGCTGCTCAATGAGTACTATGACTTGAAGGATGAAGCAATTTTTAAAAACTGTTGTTTTTCTGTGTATTTTATTGCATTCGACCTGTCAATTCAAAGTATCTGTGCTGATGATTGAAATGCTGGACTGTCATTTTGTTTTTCCAGTTAACCAGCCACTTAGGAGTCTGCTGCACTAAGCAGACTCTTAAACATTCAGTTGTTCCCCCATGACTCTCCATTAAGTCTATCAACTATGTTGCCACAGGAATCAATAGTCACTGCACCGTGACAGGCTACTACTTGTAGGCTTATCAGAAAGCATAAGGTTATACAATCCCTGCCTTTTGAGAGTTCGGAGCCTGCCCTGGAAGATCACAGGGGAAAGGTCAAGAACAAAACAAAAATACTTAACTATCTCAGGTGGCACATAGAAGTTCTAGATATATGGCTTAGACCACGAGAGAGGGGTTTTGGGAAAGATCAAGGTAGAAATGAATTTTGGGACTAGACCATCTTCATCATGCTTTTGCTTTGAATTATAGACTATTTCTCCTCCTTTGTCTTAATTTTAGTTTCTCTGGAATCCAAGAAACCTCAAAAATTTCCTTGGATTTCTTTTTAAGTTTGTCGCAGTCCTCCAGGAATTTGTTTTGTCATCTCCCAGGATGTAGGTCAGCAGCCCAGGCTTAAGAAATCCACTTGGTTCATACTGGAATTTGACAGATCAGAAGAATGATTTCTATTTTCCATTTATGATGTGTAGATTCAGGTAGGAACAAGTCTCCCTTTCTTCCTTGGATAGCAATGTTAGCTAATATATCCATGTAAAATAATTATTTCCATGCATACCACATTCATTGTCCTTCACTCAGAAAAAAGTCACCGATCCAAGTATTGTATTTTTAAAAATTAAAAAAAAATCCTTTTCTCTTGTTTGGTTTCATTTTCCCTAAATTATTGGCCTTATTGTCTCATAAATAAATACAAGTTATGGGCAGCATGAAAAGAGGGGCTGAAACACTGTGGTTGAAGTTATTTGCGGTGTGTTAATTCAATTGGCTAAAGATCAGGGAAACTCTTAATTGTGAACAGATTGTAATAAAAATCTGTGAGTTTAAAATTTTTATCATCTTCATTGTTAAAAGTAATATAAAAACAATGAAAATCCAGTGTTTAGATTTTTCCCTTCTTTTTGACTCATTTCATTTGTTTGATAATTTTTCTTCTGTGGTCATAATGTATATTTTTAGGATCAGAATTATATTATTTTTAAAAGATTTTATTTATTTATTTGAGAGAGAGAGAGAGCATGAGCGGGGGTGAAGGGCAGAGGGAGAAGCAGATTCTCCACTGAGCAGGGAGCCCGATGCAGGGCTCAATCCCAGGGACTCCAGAATTAGGACCTGAGCCAAAGGCAGATGCTTAACCGACTGAGCTGCCCAGATGTACCAGGATCAGAATTATTTTAAAGATACAGTGGGTCTGAGAGAACTTCTCGTCTAACCTCTTCATTTGGCAAATAGAAGAACCAAAGCCAAGAGACATGGGACTGACTGAGGTCATAAAGAGATGAAATCCCTCGGGCGCCTGGGTGGCTCAGTGGGTTAAAGCCTCTGCTTTCGGCTCAGGTCATGATCCCAGGATCCTGGGATGGAGGCCCACATCGGGCTCTCTGCTCAGCGGGGAGCCTGCTTCCTCCTCTCTCCACTCTCTCTGCCTGCCTCTCTGCCTACTTGTGATCTCTCTCTCTGTGTCAAATGAATAAATAAAATCTTAAAAAAAAAAAAAAAAGAGATGAAATCCCAAGTGCCCTAAAAACATTCATTGTTGCCTCAGACCAAATCCTCCTTCAACATACAAAATAGAAAACAACGGAATTGAATATACATTGCCTCTGTGATCCCATTTTACCAACTGGAATTTGACGGCCTTTCGGNTCCCAAGTGCCCTAAAAACATTCATTGTTGCCTCAGACCAAATCCTCCTTCAACATACAAAATAGAAAACAACGGAATTGAATATACATTGCCTCTGTGATCCCATTTTACCAACTGGAATTTGACGGCCTTTCGGATGCTGTATATGCATCAATAATATGTCATATCTCCAAGGCCCCAGAGTAGTCCCTCTTCTATAGACCTTCCCTGGATGAGTTCCAGGTGTGGTACCGTAAGCAGCAGAAACAACATTTTCTGATGATTCATTTAATATACTTAAAATGTTCTGAGTTTTTATAACGAAATGTTAATAGATTTATTTGGTGTATTTTGAAAGTCATAGTTAACTCTACCTGATCTTTTCATGTCATTCATTGCCTGTGTTGTGTGATCATAACCTATGGAAGTTACTTGTCAAAGAGAAAGGAATAGCATAGAGAGGGTCATCTTCTGAAGTTGCTTATGCAGTCTCTTCTGCAAGCAGAGAACCAGTTCAGATGAACTCAAAGATCTCAGTCAAGCACTTTAATCTCTAGCTGAATCATTAAACATAGTAAATAGTTAAAACCAGTTGTAATTTACAGACTTACTTGTCAACATACTGAACTAGATCTGTAGAATTCTTGGTTGACATTGTGGCAGGACAAAATCTTACCTAAAACAAAGGTCATGGGTTTAAAATGTATCATCAGCTATTTTATAGGTAAGTCTTATCCATCTTATTTTTATATAAATATTTTAACTTTAAACGAATATATACTATAGGCCATCACCCAGTTAAACTTGCACATGCTCCATCTGTACTTCTAGAGACTAAAACCAAAATCAAGTTCTAGGAAGATACTAGAGAGCTTCATTTCATATATTGGTATCACGATCAGGAGAAACTTTTTGGACAAGTCAAAGCCATGGATTATTCTTAGAAAAATTTTAAATGAAATATCCAATGATTCTTGAGTGAGTTACTAATGAAGTTCTCACAGAGTGAATTTACTCGAACATGCTAATTTCTGAGGGGACTCACTAGTTTTCAAAAACAAAGTCCAAAACTAGAAATCTAGTCTATCCAGGTAATTTTGTTTTCTAAGAAACCTGGATGTCAGTTTATAACAGTCAATGAGAAATGAAAGCAGAGCAGTTTTGTACATAACTTACTAGTATTTAACATAGTTGGCCATATGAACACTTAACAACAAATTCAATAACAAGGTACTACTAGCAAGTTCCCTTTTAACCAAAGTTCATAATCTGGAAGCATTTCTAGGAGGAACGAGACCACCAAATGCACTCATTGTTTGACATATGCTAAAACTGTTCTAAATGCTAATGTTCTTTATTTTTAAGATCAAAAACAGGACATAGATTTATGCTCATTTTAATAGCCCATCACTGAGCTGGATTCAATCAGGAGAGTATGAGTGATATTCTGCCTCAGTTTAAAACTTAAACAAAATCGTTTCCTGGGTTATTTTTCTTAGTTTATGTTACTGTACACCATCACAGTGAGCAGAGTAGGTAAGACCCACAAATAGACCTCACTCCTTTTGCAATACTACCATGTCTTACTTCTTAATTTAGCACCTAAGAGACTTAATTGGAAAGCTCTCTCCTCCAATACAATTAAAAAAAAAAAGTAAGTCTTTATCAAGGAAGCTAATAAAGACTCCCAACAATAGTTAAGACTCTCCCGACCCTGCCCACTTGGTGGTCGACAACTGGCACAGTTCGAGACTGCTCAAAATGGATCCAGTGACCACCATGATCATGCTTAGGCCCTCTCTCTCCATTGCAAAGTGGCGTCAGAGGCTCCGAAGCCAGGTCTTTCCCTAGAGGATGGATACACTGATCCTCTGGGAACCCAGGGGGTCCCATGTGATGGAAACCATCCTACCTACCTACAGAACATGACTGGCCTTCTGCCCTGCTTTGTGTTTTGACTCCAGTGTTGAGCTGGAACAGAGCTGGGCCCTGGGCTCCTGGCCTCTCAATGCCTGCTCTTCTTTCTCACCTCTCCACGGCAACCCTGAACTGGTCTGTCCGTGGTATTCCCTCAGCAACCGGCTGCTCCCTGGCCTTCCGTGTTTGACACCTAAGAGCCCTTTCATTCCCTTCTGTGGAATGAAAGACTATGTGAATACTGAGTCCAAGGACACTAAATTATTGGGTGATTGTCTCCTTCCCCCTTCTAAAGTGAAACGGTTGGATATGTATCTTTTACTTTAATGGTATTTTTAAGTCTTATTTTGAAGACCGTAAATAGCGTCCTCTTAAAAACACAGCTACAACTCACATACTTTTAAAGTAACACCTATTAAACCTGAAAGTGGCGGAAAATTGGAAAAATACAGAAAAGTAAAAGATACAGAAAAAAATTATCATTGTAATTGTACTGCCTATAGAGAGAAAAAGCTGTTAACGTTGCAGCCTGTTTGTTTCCTCTTCTATGCAATTCTTGATGTATTTAAGATAGTATGTAAGTTTTTATATCTTTGCTAATTGCTTATAGGAGGCAGCTCTGTTTCATCTCTATTCCTACAAGCTAGAATGTAATTATATAACAGTTCTTACAAACAACTTGGTGACTGTTCATGTACAAGTGTCAGTTTTCACCTGTTTTATATCAATACTTTAAATTGCTGTGTTCCTTCATGGCTTAATTAAGGCCTATAAAATACTTTCACATACAGGATGTTCTATAAGGCAGGAATCATTGTCTTTACCGAAATCCTACTCTACTGCAGAAAAAATTTAAGATGGTTATTTTTATAGGCGAGGAATCTGAGGATTAGAGAAGCAGCAGACTTACTCAAGGTCATATAGATGATGATAATAATAATCATTATAGTGATTGACTGAGTCCCTCTTACTTGCTAAACCCTGTATCTTAGTGGTTCATTCAAACCTCACGTCTTTGGATGATAGGTCTAATTAGCCCATTTCATAGAGGAGGAAACAGAGAGGTTAAGTAATTGCTGGAAGTCACACAGCCAGTGGATGCTACAGCCAACAGACACCAAAAACCAGTGCTTGATACTGTACTAGCTTTCCAGTGCTCTATCACCAGAGGCTGCATCCCCTGGCAAGGTCTAAAAATACTGCTTCTTCGAATGTTTTTTCATTAATGACAAGTGCCAATAAAAAAACCTTACCTAGCTATTCTCTTTTTTATGGTAGAGAAAAAGACTGTATCTTGAATTTATCAAAGTTTCTTTTTAATCTGTATAAAAAATAGTTATCAAAAATTTTTGGATTTAGCCCTGCATATTAAAGGTCAGTCCAACAAATGTATTCACATATCAAGACCCTTTTTACTTTCAGCTTGTGTGGTCATCAGTGACTTTGTCAAAGCAAAACAAACAAGAAATGTAGGTAGAGTGAGAAGAAAAACAACTCTTCTAGGACTCCTTAGAACTCTCTGAACAATGCTAAGCTTTAAAGACGCTGAACAAAATATTCTATTTTTACTATGAATGTCTAAAAGTACTTGCTTTCTTTTCTTGGTCATTGACTGAGCCAGGAAGGGGGCCATCAGTTTCCTTCGGCTGTTCCTCTGCAGTCGGCGAGGCACTTTTGTTTACAACTGTATCTAGGCAACCAGAATGCTGAATCAGATCAGGAACTAAGGCAAGTGCATTTTTGCCGTGGTGGTTAATTTTTTTTTTTTTTTTTAAATTAAGGGCAGTTTCTGTAGTGAAGGTTAAGGTTAAGGGAGGCTTCTCATTTATTTCACACTCCCCTCTTCTGTTCTTCCCTACATCAGTTCTTCGCCAGGCTCCCATCACACCCATAGTCAGCTAGAAGAATTTATCATCCCAGGTACTTCCATTAGACATTTAGGAAATTTCGTTGAGATGCATCCACTTAGATCAAACTGTTACAAAATAATAGGAAATGATTTTTCACTCTATTGTGTCCAAGCCATCCAAGGATCTCCTTTGGGATTTATTACCTTGTTTATATGTAGTAAGAAATATAAGTAAGGTTGTCAAGGATGAGAATTTAGAGACCTTGAATAATCCACGCGATAAATACCTGAGCTCATGATGCTTGATTTCCTGGCTTTATTTTTTGTTGATTTGACTTTTTTGAAAAGGAGCAGAGAATTTTTCTGTCTTTCAGAAAGCCAAAGCTCTAAGGAAACCTGGTTGCAATCTGACTAAAGTTTTTATGTTTCTGGGGCATCTTCCCAGGGTGGCTCAGTAGCATTGTGACTGCAGGAAAGATCTGTGATGTCAGTGGGATTGGCCCTCACACTTTAGGTCAAGTCCCTGGGATTTCAGGGCTTCAAGGGTTTTTCTTTCTTTTTCTTTTTCTTTTTCTTTTTCTTTTTCTTTTCTTTTTTTTTTTCAAGTGTTTTTCTTAATGCTCAATGCCGTAAAATCACTAGGTCCTTCACCTCATGGTCCCGTTGGGTGGGGGTGGGGGGTGGTTAGGCTGACATTTCACACTCTTCCTGTGATTTCACCTTCACATTTGATAGGAAACCAGTTTCCATCAAATTAGACAAAGACAGTGAACTGCTACAGATCTCTCCAATCTTCCTCCAAGTGTGCTCTGTCAGGAAGCTAACTCTGTGGGCCACAAGGGGGAGTCTCATAGAGAATGCAGCAATAATGACCAGTGTGGTGGGTCTGGGCTTTAAACAAATTAAAATATTGGAACTTTGGCTTTGTAGAGAAAATTTTGTTTGATTATTTGGCCAAGGAGATGTTTATTGTTTCAGCTCTGAAATATTTTCTTGAGTTCTAAAATTGGAATCTGCAGATTTTGGTAATATTACCTGGCCCTCGTGTACAGAAATTATATTATTGGTTGAGTTATTTTTCAAAGTATGGTGCCAGGTTTGCCTTGCTCTGGGGACACGAAATGTTCAGGGTGCCAAATGACAAACTTAGACCCCACAGAGAAATGCCTCCCATGAATTTCGGCTTCAGCAGTCCGTCTTCTGATGCTAAGCTGATCTCTTAAAACTTAGAAATACAGTATATCATGGTTTGTAAGCTGTCCGAAACACTCATTACACCATCCCGATCAACATTTTATCAAGTACCCAGGGGGACTGGCCCACCATGAGTGACAACAAGTGGTCACAGATACTGAACCCTGACTCCTCAAGCAACTGGGTATTTGCTTTGGGCAAAATCACCTCACTTCTTCAAGACTCAGTATTCTCATCTGTAAAGTGAGCTAATAATATTGATCCCCTAATGTGGTTAAGAGGATTAAATGCAATGATAAACCTAAAGTGTCAGCTGAGTGCCAGGCTGGGAGTCCACTGAAAGGTAGCTATTATTAGTGATTATTTCACAAGGTGGCTATTAACCAAGAAATATATACAGGGTCTGTGTGAGAAAGGAAAACTAGATTTGATCTTGCTAAGAAACTCTTAGCAAGTTTTTTCTCTCTCTTCTTGGTCCTCTCTCTCCTTAAATTCAGCTTCTGGCCCATAGCATTTGGCTAGAAAAAATGGACTCCAGTGAAATGAAAATCTAACTTGTTTGTTCTCTGAATGGTTGCTTGAACAGTGCACACAATATATTTGTACCACTGGATTTGCACCTGCTGAATGCATATGTCAAATCCTTCTTGGAAGTCAGTAATCTACCAAGACCTCTTCTAATCCAGGCCCACCAAGAATAGAGCCTAAAGCACAAAGGCCAATGAAAACTTACAAATGACATTATATTCTGATATTATTTTAAATCTCGGCATGAGGAAATAATGGTGCGGTGGCGGTCGGTGAAGGGTTTGGTCAGTGTCAGGGTGAGACAACTGAGCCGACAACTGCTGGGCGTTGTGCACTCCACCACCCTAGGGGACACTTTTCACACAATAACACTGTAGATTTTCATATTCGTTACAAGTTTTCAGATATATGTCAAGAAAATATCTTATTCTAACAAGCTAAGTATATTGGGAAAGTTTTCTGATATGTGGAAATAAAGGGTCTTAAGGAAGGGGTACCTATTTCTCTATTTTCTTAGATTTTATTTATTTATTTGAGAGAGAGAGCACACACACAAGAGAGAAGAGTGTTTGTGGGGGAGCAGAGGGAGAGGGACAAGCAGACTCTGAGCTCAGCTCAGCATGGAGCCCAACTTGGGGCTCAATCTCATGACCCCGAGATCATGACCTAAGCCAAAATCCAGAGTTGGCCACTTACCTGACTGAGACACCCAGATGAGGGGGTGTCCATTTCTAACTCACCACAAGAAGTGTACACGGACCAGGGGCAGCCCCGATCCTGGGTGTCTGCGGAGTGCCATGTCCTCAGCTAATTAGCTTCAGCCAACCCTAGGCCACAGCAACCAGTAGTCCTTGGCAAAGTGTGTCCTGTTCAACTTCCTTTTCCTGTATGTCACCTCCGACCAGTTCCCCTGACTGCCCTTAGGCCATCCTTCCTGGAAAGACCTCATTTGGACCTAAGGACCTTTCCTTGTGCTATTCCAGTTTTACCCACATTAATCTTCTAGTAATCTCTGATGTGTTTAACACTTAACATTTTAGAAGATGTTCCTCAGGTTCCTTGTCATGATTCTTCTAAGAAAGGCAGTGCAGGGTGCCTGGGTGGCTCAGTGGGTTAAAGCCTCTGCCTTCGGCTCAGGTCATGATCTCAGGGTCCTGGGATCGAGGCCCGCATCGGGCTCCCTGCTCAGCGGGGAGCCTGCTTCCTCCTCTCTCTCTGCCTGCCTCTCTGCCTACTTGTAATCTCTCTCTGTCAAATAAATAAATAAAATCTTTAAAAAAAAAGAAGAAGAAGAAAGGCAGTGCAGACACAACATCCCAGTTTTACAGATTAAAAACACAAGAAGATTTAGAGAGATGAGGTGACGCATCTAAGTAAATGGTGAAACCCTGACTGACTAGTCCCCAAGTCTGCTAACCCTTAGCCTTATGTACCAGCCCTCCTGGGATAACCATCCTGGATTCTGCTAAGGTGTGAAGGTTTGACTTCCATTCCCAAGGAGTGCTCAACTGGGAGTGAGTCCTTAATGCTCTCTGGCAATTATATTACGTTTCCCTTCCACAGGACTCTCCTACTCTCCTAGATGACCCTCCTACTTTCCCTTAGCCCTCAAACTGCCAGCAACTGCTCTCATCCTCACTCTCAGCTCATGACTTTACCTTTCCATTTCACGAAGAAAGCAGAAATTATCAGAAGAGAATTTTTGGGGTGCCTGGGTGGCTCAGTCGGTTGGGTGGCTGCCTTCGGCTCAGGTCATGATCCCAGCGTCCTGGGACAGAGATGCACGTAGGTCTACAGACGTAGAATGTATACTCACCAAAATTTTCTCTCTCTCTTTTTTTAAGATTTTATTTGTCAGAGAGAGAGGGAGAGAGCACAAGCTGGCAGAGAGGCAGGCAGAGGCAGAGAGAGAAGTAGGCTCCCTGCTGAGCAAGGAGCCCGATGCAGAACTCGATCCCAGGATGCTGGCTTTCTGTCCCAGGGAACTCCCCCTAAAACTGCCCTTGTCAGAGTCCCCTGTGACTTCTTTGTTGTATGTCCGGGATCAGCTCTCTGTCTTCCTGGCACTTGCCCCATCAGCAGCATTTGACACATTTGAGGGCTGTCTTCTCTTGAAGTTTGTTCCTTAGTTGGCTCTCAGGGCAATGCATCTCCCAGGGCTCTGCTCTTCCTTCTCCTGGGTATCTCATTCATCTCCCTCACCTCTGAATAGTGGATCAATGGTTTCGGTATTCTCAGAGCTTTCCTGAAGGTCCCACATCCTGGGAATCAGCCTTGGGCGAACCAGGAAAGCTGGTCACCCTACCTGTGAGTGTTGTGCCCCAGAGCTCTTCTGCACTTCTGACATTCATCACGTTGATGAGCTCACCTAAGCTCATGGCTATAAACTGGTGATCCCTCAGGTCCCCTTTCCCCCAGATCTGCTGCCCATACAGCCTTCCCTACCACAGTAAATGGCAACAGCACTTTTCCAGTTGCTCAGGCCCCAAACCTTGGAATTCCTCACTTCTCTCTTTTTTTTTTTTCAAACCCAAAGTTTGCCCCACCTTAAAAAAAAAAAAATCCGGAATAGGTCACTTCTCATTGCTTCCTGTGCTGCCCCATTGGTCCAAATGGCCATTGTTTTTCCCTTAGACTATTGCAACGGCTTTCTAAAACCAATCTCCCTTCTGCCAAACTTGCCACCCATGAAGTGTTCTCAATGAAATAGCCAGTGATATTGTCAAAGGGTGATCATGAAACCTGTCTCCCCAAAATCCTTCAATAGTTTTCCATCTTGTAAAAGATGAAACCTTTGTAACATCTATAAAATCTTTTTGAGGCGTAATGTGATAGAGTCCTACTATAGCCATCTGACCTCATCTCCTATATCTCTTTTCCTTGCTTACTCTCCTCTAGCCGCAAAGGCCACCCCCGTGTACCCCTCCATCACACTGGCAGGCTCTTGCCTCTGTGCTTTTCATCTTACTGTTGCCTCTGCTTAAATAACCTGTGAGAAGTGCTGGCAGTATTTTGATAGGGGTTGAATTAAGTGTGTAGATTGCTTGGGGTACTATAGACAAACAATGTTGGTTCTTCCAATCCATGAACATCAATTTCCATTTCTCTATGCCATCTTCAATTTCTTTCATCAGCATTTTATAATTTTCAGAGCATAGGTCTTTCACCTCTGGTTAGATTTATTCCTAGGTATCTTATGGTTTTGGTGCACTTGTAAATAGGATCAATTCCTTGATTTCTCTTTGTGCTGCTTCATTGGTGGTGTATAGAAATGCGGCAGATTTCTGTACATTGATTATGTATTCTGTGACTTTACTGAATTCGTCATGATGCCAGGGTCCTTGGATCCCACATTGGGCCCCACACCCAAGCTCAGTGGGGAGTCTGCTTCTCCCTCTGCACTGCCTCACCCATACTCTTTCTCTCTTTCTTTCTCAAATAAATAAATAAAATCTTTATATTAAAAAAAAAACCTATGTACTTTGTATTACTGTTTCCTGCTGCATTTCCCCCTTGGTATTTATCTGCATTGTATACAATTTACCTTTCTTATTGTTTTTCCTAATAGAATCTAAGCTCCATGAGGGCAGAAATTTTTGTCTCTTTTGTTTACTGCTCTGCCTCAATGCCTAGAACAGTGTCTGGTATACGGTAAGTGCTCAATAAATATTTGTTAAATGAATGAATAAATGAAGGCCATCAGAATGTATAGACAACATTCTACAGAGGAATGCAGAAGTACAGGTGACTGACTTTCCTCTGGGTTTAGGTGGTGAACATGGCACAAATTGTTGAAGGACCTGGCATTTTACTTAAACCTTAAAAAACGCATGACTGGTAGTTCCTAAGGTCTGAGTGGCATTCCCCATGGTTTGACTCTTCTCTCTGCTGGCGTCAGAACACTCCCAGGGGCTCCTCCTGCCTAGGACCCTGCACTGGCACTTGGAGAGAGGAAAGACCTCTTTCTCCACCATCAAATATTTCTTGTCCTATTATCCTGCTGTCTGACTTTCTGCCATGTCTGTTGGGAAGGATCTGATTAGGGACGCCTGGGTGGCTCAGTTGGTTAAGCATCTGGCTTCAGCACGGGTCATGATCCCAGGTCCTGGAATCAAACCCCACATCGCATCAGGCTTCCTGCTCAGCAGGGAGCTTGCTTCTCCCTCTCTCTCTCTCTCTCTCTCTCTCTCTCTCTCTCTTCCTCTGTCCCTTCCTACTGTTTATTCTCTCTCTCTCTCTTAAATAAATAAAACCTTTAAAAAAAAATAAGGATCTGATTAATCCATTATGGACTTTACACCAGACAAGGGATGACGCCTTAGTTCAGCCATTTCAACACTGGTGTATATCAAACACACCTGGAGAGCTTCTTAAGCCATAGATTCCTATGCCCCACTCCGACTAGTTTCTAAATAAGCTCACTTTGATCCAGAGATCCAAGCACCCCACAGTGAATACTCAAAAGGAAAGAATTTCTAATGTTGGCATTCCTGAAGTCCTACAGAAAACATAATGTCGCCACTGTATTCCCATAAATAATCATCTAACTGTCCGTCTCTCTGTTCATTCACCTGCCTGCCCGTCAGCCTATCCATCCATCCATCCAGTCCACCGTGCCTCCCTCCATCTTTGCCTTAGATCTTGTGTCTGTGTGAATTTTCCTACATGGTAGCAGAGCTGGGGGAGATTTCTCCTTTTGAAACAACTGCCTCAGGTCCTAATTACCATCTGTACTGCCCCCACATCCTACCAGGAAGTCTGCCCTCAGGTGCCCACCAGGAATTTGCTGTCATTCCTACCTTGGGTTTGTGTCTATCTACTCTTTCTCCTTCCACTTGCCCATGAGGCTCCCTTTTTTCCATTCTTTGGTTTCCTGTTACCCCTTCTGTCTCCCCTACCTCTGAGCAAACACCTTCTCCCCAGACACCTAATTGTAGCCAAGCTGCTATGGTGAATCCCCACATCCCTTAGCTCTGGTTCCTGCCTCTTATTCTCACCGCCCTTCCTCTGGCTTTGGTCAATGGCAGCCAAGTAAGTTGACTGACCAAATTAAGAAATGCAATACCTTAAAATAGAGGAACTTTGATGATTGCAGTAACATAAAATGCCAGGGGAAAAAAACACTCAGGGCAAGTGGATTCCTCTTTGTATCAGCCTATCCCACCTAGTCACACATATAAACAGAGCCCGAACAAACAGAAGCAAAGCACAACCACTGAAGATACTGACAAAATCCCACGTGACTGATGATACGGTACTTAAGTAGGTAAGCTAATAATTCCAAGACAATGCCAATCTGAGTGATAACTAACTGTGTTGCTACCAGATAGAGGAACCATGAATTTTTGTGGAAACGATAAAAGCTTATGCTCCTCGTTAAATTAAAGAGTCTTTATGATATTGGCCACAGAATATTTATTCTTGTTGCTCTAATCCTATTCTAATGTGTTTCTCAGCAAAAATCCCTCTGGCTGTGGGGACATTTCTCAGTCTGCCAGGAGGCCCTGAGTGAACCTTGTGGGTCCAGCAGTCTGCTCTAGAAAAGTCAACTCTGTGCTCGCTTCGGCAGCACATATACTAAAATTAGAAAGGTCAACTCAACATCCCTGACAGTGTCAAGTCACCAGGCACGGCTGTAGTGGGCAGCCATCCCATTTGCGGCCCTAGTGATTGTGAGGAGCTTATTTTTGTTATATCGTAAGGCCAGTGTTCCCAACCATCCAGCCGAACATGAGCACCAGCACTTCAAGGTGAACAGAAATATCTGTTTGAAAAGTATATTAATAGAGTCTAATCCCCAAATCAATGAATGTATTTTTGGCCCTAGACATCCACACATTTAGCCAAATGGCTCTAGGACAGAATTTAATATTGTATGTGTTTGTCTCATCCATAGAAAGGGTAATGAAACCGGTAAGAGAGAAGTTTTCCTATGCTCTGAGAATACTTCTTTGCCCCATCACTAAAATATATAAGATTCTGTTCTGTATGAAACTCACCTCTGGGTAACCTCTGGGCACCCCCACCCCCCACCCCCGCAGTATGGGTCACACACACACATTTCTTATGGTTTGGATGCCTAACCTGGTAAGAGTTTGACCATCTTCCCTTTGCCCTTCTTCTAGAATGATTTATCTTTGAATAAATTACAGTAAAAATAATTTTGTCCGGGGCATTTTTTTTCTCAGAAATTTGTGATCAGTTTTTCACAGACATAGAAATAACTAGACCAAACTACGATGTTAAGGAGATAGGAGAAAAGTCAAACATTGACTGGATGCTTACAACACAAAAGGCTCTGTATGTGTGTATTTATATCTATAGTTCAGTTAATTCTCGCAACAACCAAATGACTATAATATCCTATTTCACAGGTGCAAACTGAGGAACTTTCTCCAAGTCAGATAGCAGTGTTTCTGACTAAAGTCTGTGTTCTTTCCACCTTGCCAAGCTCCTTATCTTTGAAGTCTCTCAATATCTTCATCATTTTTGGGCGCCTGGGTGGCTCAGTGGGTTAAAGCCTCTGCTTTTCGGCTCAGGTCATGATCTCAGGGTCCTGGGATCGAGGCCCGCATCGGGCTCCCTGCTCAGCGGGGAGCCTGCTTCCCCCTCCCCCCCGCCGCCTGCTTCTCTGCCTCCTTGTGATCTCTCTCCCTCTGTGAAATACATAAATAAATAATCTTTAAAAAAAAATATCTTCATCATTTTCTGCTTCCTTTTTGACATGACTTTGCCCCTTGCTAGACACCATGTATTTTATTTTATTTTATTTTTTTAAAGATTTTATTTATTTATTTGACACAGAGAGAGAGATTACAAGTAGGCAGAGAGGCAGGCAGAGAGAGAGGAGGAAGCAGGCTCCCTGCTGAGCAGAGAGCCTGATGCGGGCCTCGATCCCAGGACCCTGAGATCATGACCTGAGCCGAAGGCAGAGGCTTTAGCCCACTGAGCCACCCAGGCGCCCAACACCATGTATTTTAGATACTCAGGTTTTCTGCTAAATCTCTTCGATCATTCATTCACTTATTTATTCTGTCAGTCAGTCAATATAAACATTTGAACATTGCTTGGATTCCTCTAAGTACTCTTCTGGGCAGCCAGCCTACAGCAATGAGCAAAACAGGAAACAAAATTCTGCCCTCACAGACATTCTAAAAGGGAGTGTGCAATAAGTACCCAGGCGTTCAAGAGGAAGTGTGATGAGTACAATTACTGAGACAAGCAAAGGCACGGTGGCAGCCCAGTGGAAGGACATGCAGCCTCCTGCAGTGAAGAAGGAAAAAGACTTCTCGGAAGAAGTGACAACTAAGGGGAGTCTTGTGGCCTTGTAGGAATTGCTCCATTGAGTGGATGAAGTATGTTTCTGCTCAGTGAATAGCCATCCCCCTGGCCAGGAGGGCAGAGTGGTAGGAACAGGGAGGCCTTTTCCCTGATAATCACAGTTGAGGCTTGTATAACTGAGTAGAAGCCAGATGCTGAGGGGTCTTGTATCTTCGTAAGCATGTGAGGAGTTTGGAACGTATGCTGTAGGTGATGGAGAGCTGCGTGGTCACATAGTAAGTATTTACTGAATCCTGGAGTGCTGTTTTAAATGTTCAAATCCAGCCTGGAAAATTAGTCAATTTTTCTTTTCAAACAAAATAGACAAAAATAAGCCTTGAAAAATTATGTTGTAAGAATTGGGGTGTCTTTTTATGTTTTAAATGTTCTACTCAATCTGCACTTATATATATACACATAGACTCTTACATAAATGTAATAGATCATAGAAATACAATAAAGGATGAATATTCTGAATATGTAAAAATATATATACTAAGGTATACAGCAAGGAACACTTACAAACATCCCTTATGAAATCCTCATTGAAAAATATCATTATACACATTTTGATGTGTTTCTTTCTAGACTCTTTTCTATGAGCACATACATATATAATTATACATGTATTCATATATAATTAGGTATATAATTGACACTATATTATACATATAATTTTATAGCCTAATTTTTTCATTTTATTTTAATTATGTGTATATTTTGACATTTCACGTGTTCTTACATATTTTTTTGAAAATAAGGGTTTTTTTACTATGTTCAATTAGGTAACATACAGTACGTCATTAGTTTTTGATGTAGTGGTCAATGATTCATTAGTTGCATATAACACCCAGTGCTCATCACATCACCCCCTTAACACCCATCACCCGGTTACCCATCCCTCCACCCCCCTCCCTTCTGAAACCCTCACTTTGTTTCCCAGGGTCCATAGTCTCTCATGGTTTGTCTCCCTCTCTGATTTCTTCCATTCGTTTTCCCTCCCTTCCCCTGTGGTCCTCTGTGCTATTCCTTATGTTCCACATATGAGTGAAACCATATGATCATTGTCTTTCTCTGCTGGACTTATTTCACTTAACATAATCCCCTCCAGTTCCATCCGTGTGATGTATAATTATAATCTATGGCTACCATAATTTTATTCTAACTACTTTTTTAGTTTTGGATGTTTACATTGTGACCAACTATTTTGGAAATGGAAATAATACAGCAATCATATTTTAAACAAAACTATTTTAAAGATCTCTGATCGTTCTCTAAGAAAATAATGGAACAAAGGTTTGGAATATTGGTGAGGATCTTGATACACACTGCCGACTTGCCCTAAAAAGAGACTATTAGATTTTTGTAAAGGAAATTGAAAATATGTCACAAGAGAGGTAAAACTTTTATACCCAAATGGAGAGACCGCACATCTTAAAATATTTTCTAGGGAAATATCCCAAAATACAGAAAAAGACTTACATATGAACATACTAGCCACAGTGTTAACAAAAAATTGGAACCAGCTTAATTGTCCAACACTAGGGAAATGTAAGAGTAATACATATTTATGACAACCATTAAAAGTTTATTGATAATTATTTATGATATGTAAAATGTACACATTATAATTGTTAAGTGGAAAATTGGGATACAAAATGTTACATATACTTTGATTTCAACTGTGTTAAGAAAAACTCCAGAACAAATTTTATCTGAGCTTTTTGGGAGGAAAGAATTACAGGTAATCTTTTTCTTCTAGTTTGCCATATTTTTATTAGCATGAATTGTTTTTATATTTTAAAAAGTGACTAAGGTGAGTCTTCTTTTGTTGTGCAATTGTGGGTTTTTTTTTTTTTCCTAGGTTTCCTTACCAATGTCAGTTTGGGGATAAAATTTCAGCCATAATTTCATTTTCTAATGGTGTGCATTGATTTTAATGTTTTCTTAAGAAGTCATACGAGAAATCACTAGAATCTCCTAGCTGCAGCCTGCTTTGAAGCGAGAAGGCTGAAAGTGACTTCTCATTCCAGAAAGTTTTCACAGACTGCACCTGACAGAGATGGATATGGGGTTTAGGATCAGGAATTCTCGTTGGGTTCCTGACATGCCCAATTCTCTGCATCTCTTAGAAAGTAGCAGCAGAGAAAGTTCTTGCCTGTTATATTATTGATTTGCGGAGAAGTCGGGAGGGAAGCACTTTCAGAGCAGAATGTTTAGCTGAGAAAGCACTTTTCACTCCAAATCCAACTCTATTTCTATCAGTCAATAATCTGTTCTAGATTGTAGTTTGTTTTTCTTTAAGAGGGACAAGAAAATTATTTGATGTGACATAAAACAGGAAATGTTTTGAGGGGAACTCACTAGGAAACTTTTAAGTTTTTTGCAAGAATTGAGGTGTCTCTGAAATTATTTTTTTGTATTTTAAATTCAATTTCCATATACATACATATATATAATTTTAAATACATACATAAATGATATTTATTTTAAGGGAAGTCTTTTTTCTTTCCATTTCTGCTTCTTCCCTCACCCAACCCTCTCACCCATGTGAGTGACCTACCATGAATATGTAAGTAGGTTAAAACACCCCTTTCCTACTCTGATTTTTGGGTGAATGTTACACTTCAAATGTTACCCAACTTTGAAAGGGCTATGGCAATGGCTTCTCGTTAGTAGCTAGTCCGTGCTAAAACTATACTGAGGGAAGCGTTATCTGATTTTATATTAGGAATTTAAGATCTAAATGTTGTTTCTGGCAAGTGAACAGATTCTTTTTTATGCTACTCCAATTTTAAAATGTTCAAATAGATGTTCTATGCCTTAAAAATTAAAAAAGACTTCCTGTGGGCATTTCCAGGGAGGGACACAAGGAACTTTCTGGAGTGATGGAAATGTTCTATATCTTGACTGTGGTGATGATTATATAGGTGCATAGCATTTGTCAAACCTCTTGAGCTCTATGCTTAAAATGGGGCCATTTTACTGGAGGTAAACTCTACCTAAATAAAGTTTATTGGACAAAAGCATATCTATTCACTTAAACTGTGGCTTTCGAACTTGCTGCGAAGACATTGTCATTTATCTCTACAGTCCTCACCCCTCCCCGGTGTGATGACATGTGGGTTTCAGATGACTTGTTCTAGGTGGCCGTCTTAAGTCTGGGGCATGATGGAGAACAGAAGTGGCTTTGCATGTGACTGGGGGCCACTCAAGGAAATGTCATCAGAGCTACTGGCATCACAACCTCATTTTGCCACAGAAGCCACTCCATTCTGTCTTCTGCCAACAGCGTCTCTCAGGTGGTGGTGAAAGATGTAGAAGGAGGCAGTTCTTGATTTGGTGTCATGGAGACAGAGTCCGATTATCTCAATATTTCTGTCTCTTCTCTCTCTTTCAAGACGGTATCAAACGTGGGTCAGGCAGAGCGATATGTACAAAGTAAAACAAACAGCACTATTTCTGAGCCAAGCATCTCTCCAGTTGCTTGTTCGAGTCTCTCTTAAGGCAGGTCTGGGCTAAACTTATTTATGCTTTTTTTCATATTGTTTACTTTAATGGTGATGAATAAAATGGCTAAAATACCCTTGGTTAGAGAGTTACAATTCAGACCATGAAATGGACAAAGCAGATTATTTCATTACCCATCCTTGCCAACACTTGGCCTCATATTGGACACTGCTGTTGAAGTTGTCCGTTGTCAGGGAGACCCAGCCTTCCATCTGTATCTCGCTTCATGTTAAATGCTGCAAAGCTGGTTGGTCACGTGCACTCTCCACTCGTATTACTAAGTCTCACGGAGAGTCTGTTCACTTTAGCTCTAGCCACAGCAGCAGAGGCCAGAGTAGTGTTCACTGAGGAGGGGACTGTGGGGGGGGCCGGGAAATGCGGGAGGTGCTGGAAGTGAGAGGGTCTGATGGGGAGCCTGGCTGGCCTGGTCTGGTGATGGTACAGGAGTGAGCCTGTGAGCCTGCTACCTGTGTGTGAAAGCATGCTTCCTACCAAAATGTCTCCAGTCACCTTTTTTTTTTTTAAAGATTTTATTTGTTTATTTGATAAAGAGAGAGATTACAAGTGGGCAGAGAGGCAGACAGAGGGAGAGGAGGAAGCAGGCTCCCTGCTGAGCAGGCAACCTGACTCGAAGAGGGGCTCGATCCCAGGACCCTGAGATCATGACCTGAGCCGAAGGCAGAGGCTTTAACCCACTGAGCCACCCAGGCGCCCCTCCAGTCATCTTGTCTCAAACTTTAAACCATATTTCATACTTACTTTTTAATATTCACAAATTCAGTTTAGAAATGCAATTTTTTTTAAAGATTTTATTTATTTATTTCACAGCGGGAGAGAGATCACAAGGAGGCAGAGAGGCAGGCAGAGAGAGAGGGGGAAGCAGGCTCCCTGCTGAGCAGAGAGCCCGATGCGGGCCTCGATCCCAGGACCCTGAGATCATGACCTGAGCCGAAGGCAGAGGCTTTAACCCACTGAGCCACCCAGGCGCCCTAGAAATGCAATTTTTAAGAGACAATGCAAATGTAACCTCATACTAGGTTTTTTAACAATGAATAAGTGAATTTATATAAATAACACCGAGTAAAACTTGACTAATTCAAATTCATTATGTGGAATCTGAGATAGCTTATAAGGGTTGGATTGAAGTTTTTTTTTCCTTTTTTTAAGTAAAACAGTTGACAATTTTATTTTCACATTTCACATTACAAATGAAAATTACTTGGGTTTTTGTTTTTTGGTTTTGGTTTTTGGTTTTTTTTGTGGTCCCACTACTCCCCTGCAAAAACTATTCCCTCCTTGGTGGGAAGGGGGAGCAAGTCTTCCTTGTCCTGCTGTGAGAAAACAGCGAGAGTCACAGCACCATGACTTCCTGGTTAAGTAGAACAAACGTAAAATGAATATAAAGAAGTTCCCGTCTCTCCTATCTGTCTGGTCAAGTCATTCCTGGCTGAGTGGGCACCATCATGGGACAAGCAGGGGGTCTCATCTTTGGGGACCCAGGCATCATTGGCATGTGGCCTCCCATGAGTGACCTCATTTCAGGAGCAGGTCTGACTGGCATCATCCAGGAGGAGGAGGGTCCATCATTGGCATGATGGGAGGGCCCCCCGTATGGACCTCTGGCCTCATGCCAGGGCAAGGGAGACTAGGGGGAGGTGAGATCATTGCCTCTGCAGCAAGAGGAGCAGAGAATGGAGTAGGAGGTATCTTTCCTTGTCAAAATACAGCGGTTGTTTTGTCCATCAGGATGTAAGCCTGATCTTTCACCAATTTCTGATAGTAGTCTTTCACATTCTCTTCGTGTTTCCTACCACTGCAGTATGTCTTCCTCACAGATGGAGAGTCATGGGTGAAGTATGTGTGACAGTAGTCACAATAAAACTTAGCCATGTTGTTCTGCAGGCTGTTGGCCACTTTGTCCCAGGATTGAAGGCTTGTTTTCTTTTTTCCAAGATTGTATTTATTTATTTGTGTGAGAGAGAGTGTGCACAAGCAGGGGAAGCAGGGGGAGCCACAGACAGAGAGAGAAGCAGGCTCCCTGCTGAGCAGGGAGTCCCATGTGGGACTCGATCCCAGGACCTGAGCTGAAGGCAGATGCTTAACCAACTGAGCCACCCAGGCATCCCCAGGATTGAAGCTTTTGATAACTTTTTTGTAAACTCTTTTTAAAAAGGTTAAGAGCCTAGATAATAATGCCAACTGTATAAATAAAATTGAAGAGGGACATTGAAGATACTTATGAGGAACAGTCTCACTACTTTGAAGAAAGAAAAATGGATTTATGTATGTATATCTGGTATGTACATATTTACTTATTTATTTTAAAAGGTCTTCAAGGGGCACCTGGGTGGCTCAGTGGGTTAAAGCCTCTGCCTTTGGCTCAGGTCATAATCTCAGGGTCCTGGGATCAAGCCCTTCATCGGGCTCTCTGCTCAGCAGGGAGCCTGCTTTCCCTTCTCTCTCTGCCTGCCTCTCTGCCTCCTTGTGATCTCTGTCTCTCTGTCAAATAAATACATAAAATCTTTAAAAAATTAGAAATAAATAAATAAATAAAAGCTCTTCAAAAAGTCCTTGGGAATTCCACTGGATAATTCTTTGTTAGCCTAGTTTGTTCAAGTAGTAAACGAATAATACATAAATACAACTGCATGCTTAATAGAATAAAACTACATGTTCAATAAGGTAGTTTGAATGTATTCGAACCGAGAGGAAGAGAACAAAAGATATTTACATTATAATACTTAAAATGTGTAATAATGGAACTGAATAAATGATGAAAACTGCTGAAAGTCATCTAAATATCCAGTAAGAGTTTGTTTTTAACATCTGTCCAGGTGACACACTGAGTGGAAGGGTCTGGAACCCGATGCCACACTTGGTGGAGTAGGGGATGATGTTGCTCTCAGTCCCTGCAGAGGCCCTTCTCCCATCGGTTGAGTGTGGTGTGGTGAGTATGCCTCAAGGTGAGGCAAATCACCTTTTAAAGGAAGATGCCTCTATTATGCACTGGCGAGCATGCCCACTAGTGCCCTGGCTTTCCACAGGAGGAGAGAAGCCAGTGAGGGCTGGTTTGTTCCTGAAAGGGAGGAAAATTGCTGGGGTATGTGTGGGAGATTAGGAGAGTGTTCAGGTGTGGAGCATTTAGGGCTTGAGGTGACCCTCCTTTGTCTGCAAATCTTTAGTCCTTGCTGGATTCCTTAAATGCTGAGGGAGAACGATATTTTTGTTTCTTTGTTTTTGGAAACCAGTGAACAGTCAGGGTTTTGTGACTGGTTTACACTGGTGGAACAGAGATCCAGGCACAAATATAGGAGCTAGACATAAGAAGTAAGCCCTGTAGATTTCACTCGATCTGATTTGTGACAAAAAAGCAAGTCTTTGTTGGAGGTAGTGACTCCAGTCTTTCGACAGAGCAAAACCATGAAAAGTAGGGCAGACAACGAAAACTTTAAATCCTCGGTGACTTCACAGAGCACCAAGTCAAACATTTTTTGAAAACTTCCCTATTTTAGGGCGCCTGGGTGGCTCAGTGGGTTAAAGCCTCCGCCTTCGGCTCAGGTCATGATCTCAGGGTCCTGGGATCGAGGCCCGCATCGGGCTCTCTGCTCAGCGGGGAGCCTGCTTCCTCCTCTCTCTCTCTCTGCCTGCCTCTCTGCCTATTTGTGATCTCTCTCTCTCTCTGTCAAATAAATAAATAAATAAAATCTTTAAAAAAAAAAAAAAGAAAACTTCCCTATTTTAGACTTTTCAGTTTTATGAAACAATACCGTCCCTTTATTTTATAAATCAGTTGGAATAGCATTGTCTGTTACTTGCAGTAGAAACATCCTAACCGATATAAGCAGTAAAGAGTATTGCTACACTGTATATAGACCGTACTCTTTAGATCTTAAGTCAGGAAGCTGTGAGTCAGCCAAACAGTTCTGGAAGAAACTGTTTCAGACTGTGAGGGTTTTCACCCCACTGGTCACTAGGTAGAAAGAGCCTAAATGTTCCATCAGGGAGATGGCTGTGCTTCCCTTCCCCGGGGGCACCTGATTGTGCTGACTCTATGGCCAGTCTCTAGGTGACTCCCCTTATTAAAATGACGTTCTAATAAGGCATGATAAGGGAACTAACAAAGTGGGACATTCTGTGACTAAGGCTTGAAGGACAAAGGGATAGAAAGAGGAGGCTCTGAGGGTGGTTGGAAGGTGTTAAGGGGAGAAAGGAGGGAGAGGCGGAGCCAGACTCCCCACTGGATCATTATCTCGGCCTGGCTCCAGCTGCTTCCTAGCTCTCTAGAGACAAGAGGGAGTCACTAGAAAGAAGGTTCTGCTACTCTGATTCTGTGCTCTTACCAGGAAAGACTGCTGTTGAAGGTACTTTGAGAACAGAGCCACTAATCCCAGTTTGTTCAGGACTTTCCCAGCTTTTGTCCTGAAAGTCCTGAATTTTGGAAAGCTCCTCCAAGGTTGGTTGCCCTAGAGTCCTTCGGAACTTAATGTGGGGCTAGTGTTTAGGGACCTTGGAGGAAGTGGTGGTCTCTTGGACTCAGTATTAGTACCAGGACAGGTCCCAGGAGACACGATGGAAGCAAGTTTGGAAAGTGTGTTTTACATAAGACATGGACTTTTCTCTTATTTCAGATTGGATTCCAGGATCCCTTGATCCTGAGAAAGGACAGAGCTGTCACTACTAAGGTCCCTGATCACACTGAGGTATCTGGAGGCCCACAGACCTGACTTTTTGTTCTGGGGACACAGAGAAAGGGATTCGAAATATGAGGTGCAGCGGGGTGGCTGCAGAGGCTTGGCAGTGGAGTAGGTTTCTTCCTACCCTCACCTGCCACAGCAAGAAGCTGGCTGTTGAATTTGACTTTCTCCTGATAGGAAGCAAAGCACATTCCATAGCTTCTGATGGAAGAGGCCATGACTTTTTGAAAATAAATATGGGAGAGGCGATCAAATTATGTTATCAAAAAAAATTCCACTGATCTCAACTCAAAATGTGTGTACATGAGGAAAAGACCCCTGGGGAAAGGAATGAAGAGATAAAGTACTGCTGTGGAACACATCAGGATCCGCAACTGGTCCTTTTGCAGGAATTAGAAAATAAAGCAGTTACACTCTTTCATTATAGTAAAGGCCTTCCAGCACATAGGGTGAACACCTGCTGATGTAAATTTGTGAAGAATAGAGCTGAAGGGGTAGAAATATCTACAGAATTGTCAGTAAGAGCTGTGGAGGTAATGTTGGAATAGGACATAGAAGAAGGGACGATTGACCTTTTCCTTGGTGGCTTCAGATCTTCATTGGGACATTTAATAGTTTTGGCTTCTTTCTGAAGGAAGAGTTTATGGTCAGATAAGCTTGGGAACCACTGTTGCCCTTCCTCCCCCCTCTCTAGCAGGTACTTTAGCATGTTGAACTGTTTCCCTTTGCCTATCCATTTCCAAACGTTATATAATTAGATTCTGATTTTATTTTATTTTATTTATTTAAAATTTTTTTTAAAGATTTTATTTATTTATTTGCCACAGAGAGAGAGACCACAAGTAGGCAGAAAGGCAGGCAGAGAGACAGGGAGAAGAGGAAGCAGGCTCCCCGCTGAGCAGAGAGCCCGATGCGGGCCTCGATCCCAGGACGCTGAGATCATGACCTGAGCCGAAAGCAGAGGCTTTAACCCACTGAGCCACCCAGGTGCCCAGATTCTGATTTTATTTTAAATTGACAAACAATTATTATCATCCCAGGGTAATAGTGAACCACTTTCAGAAATACTGCCTCCGAAAGTTTGTTTTTGAGAATAGTCCCATGAAAAGCTCAGAAAGGAATTTCCTTGACATTTTTTTAGAGGTAAATGGCATCTTCATTGGTGGACTTGCATAGGGCAGCTCTCTCCCCCAACCCAGGGTCAGGAGATGGGTTCTTCCACTAAGACTCAAGTTTGACATTGGAATACCTGGCCTTTCAGAAAAGAAGCATTGTATTATTTCACTGGAGCTCTGCATGATGGAATCTCTGTGAATCTTCTTTTTGAACAGACATTTAAGATCCAAATCTTTAGAAATTCTGCCAAGAGTTAAAAAGGCAAGTGTGAAAATTAAAGTGGCCATTTGAAGATCAGAATATTTCAATTTAAAAAAATGTATCACTCAAAACAGGTGTTGAAATTCTTTCTAAAATTTGGATGGAATTAAGGATAAAGATTATCACTGTGAGTAAGAACTCATTGGGAAAAGACTGCTATTTGTTTGAGAAAATGGTCAAACTGGTAAGCTATAAATGTAGTCGTTCCTACCCAAACGCTATACTATGCTTACAGTGGCAAACCTGTTGAAAAGGCAAAATGCAGGAAAATTACTTTATAAATATTTTATAACTAGAAAACATTTTAGCTGAGCAACCTAAACATAGCCTTTTAGGTTAGAAGCAATATACTCTTTTTCATATGATATAAATAGGTCATCCATCATTATTTGAGAACATTGTTTTTGTACTGAGTTAAAAAAAAGAGGGAATTTTATTCAGATGAGAGAAAACAACAAGCATTGATTACAAATATTTAGAAAAAGGGTGTATTGCATTATCTTTGAAGACTTCTTATGAAGATTTGTTTTGATTGAATTGCCCTTTCTAAGTTGAATGAAGCACTGAAGAGGTTTGTTATCACTTGACTGAAGTTCTAGAAAAGTAGCTTCTCAGAGTTATGAGAGACAGAGAGGAGTGGATGTGTTAGCTTTGGATGAATCTATATGCTCTTTCTGAGGTAGCCACACCTATACATAGTACCACGCCTGGGAAAATGGGGAATGGTCTGTTTTTCTTGGGGATTTCCCCATCTCATAAAATCCTCCTTGTTTTCACCTTAGTATCTCCATAGGGGCCTGGGGGCTTTCTGGTGAGGGTCCCTTCTTGGGTCCCTCTTTCCTATTCTTAGAGCAAAGTATTGCAAACAATGTAATTGTAAAAAATAAGAAAACATAAAAAATAGATTCTGACAAAGTACAAGTCAATCATTTAAATGGTGATTTTGTTCTCTAAAGAAATGTTATGAAAAAATATATAAATTTTATGTGTTATATACTCCCTATATATAAATTCTCTCTATATGTACATTTTCTGTTTTCTCTCTCTTCATATACATATTTGAGTCACTTTTAATTGTATTTATTTTTTTTAAGTTTTAATTAATTAATTAATTAATTAATTAATTAATTAATTAGAGAGGGAGAGCATGAGTGGGGTTGGGGGTGGGCCAGAGGGAGAGGGAGAAGCAGGCTTCTCGCTGAGTGGGGAGCCTGACTCCAGGCTTAATCCCAGGACCCTGGGATCCTGACCTGAGTGGAAGGCAGACACTTAACTGACTAAGCCACCCAGATGCCCCACTTTTAATTTTAAAATACATTTATTTGAAAACAATGAAAACATTCCACTGAGCATGTTTACCTGCATACTACCTTTAACTTGAATACCAACATGATCTCAGGATGTCTCATGTATGTGCCAAAATTTTGTTACAAAACAGTCTTTATACACACATATATGCACATACATGTACACACACTAATATGTTAATAGCACTTTTCTCTTGGTATAATTATAGTTGATTTTCGTCCTTTTTATGAGTTGTGTTAATTCCAAATTCCCTACACAAATGCGTATTAGTGTCCTAACACAAAAAATAAAAATGCTTAGAAATAATAAAACTATTTTCACTGTGGCCCTGGTTTTTACTGGAGGAACTGAATTTATTTGTACAATTATGTTAGTATCTGTAGCGCAGACCTTGAATTTTGTGTCAAGAAGTCTGAAGACTAGACCTCGTCCTCTGCTGATCAACTCGTCAACTGTGGATATGTCCCTTGGCCTCTCTGGGCCTTATTGTTCTTGTCAACAAAAGAAGAGGTTTGGGAGAGAAAGACGTCCCCTGAGGTAACGCTCAGGTGAGTGTGTGGCTGTGACTCCCCCAAGAAAGATGTGGTCACTCTACGGGGCTTGTGCATTAATCCCAAGGAATACATTAAAACGATAGACATTTTTGTTAACGTAACTGGCAGTCTCATATAAGCACATTTGCGAGCTTATGGGCTTTGCCAGGCCCTTACGTACCCCTCTAGGACGATGGTTCTCAAATTTGAGCCTGCATGAGAATCACCTGGAGCCTCGTTAGAATAGAAACAGCTGGGCCCCAGCGCGAGTTTCTGATTCGCCGCGGCTGGGTGGGGCTGGAGAAACTGCCTTTCTAGCAGATTCCGGGGGCCGCCGGGGTCTGGAGGAAACCTACCTCAAGAAAATACCCCCGTTAGGAGAAGGCATTTTCAGTTTCTGTAAGTGTTTTGAACTTCTCCGCCCACCCCCAACCCCTCCCCAGAATTCTTAGATAAGTGTTGTGAAGATTTCTCAAGGATACCTGTGAGTCACAATTTTAAAACACATTTCTTTAGGGCGCCTGGGTGGCTCAGTGGGTTAAAGCCTCTGCTTTCGGCTCAGGTCATGATCTCAGGGTCCTGGGATCNCCGGGAGCCTGCTTCCTCCTCTCTCTCTCTGCCTGCCTCTCATCCTACTTGTGATCTCTCTCTCTGTCAAATAAATAAAACAAAATCTTAAAAAAAAAACAACAACACATTTCTTTAAAAACAATGAAAACATGATTCCACCAGTCGCGGTAGGAAGGAGCAAAAGAGGAGACAGACGGGAGGCTTGGGTCGGAGGGCGCACTGGGGAGGTGAGTGTATTGTTTCTGTGGCTCCGGGCTGCTGCGCAGAGCAGCTACATGGTTTCTCCGATGAATTAGACAAGGAAGCGAGAGGCTTTCTCTGTGAAGCACGTTTATTTTTTATTTATTTGTTTAAAAGCCTTTTTATTTCTTTGATTTGAGGGAGCGAGAGCAAAGCAAGGACACGCTGAGCGGGGAGCCCAACGCGGGGCTCGATACTAGGGCCCTGGGATCGTGACCTGAGCTGAAGGCAGATGCTTAACTGACTGAGCCACCCAGGTACCCTGTAAAGCATATTTAACCTGAACACCAAGAGGGTCTCAGGACATGTCAGTTGCTTGCTTGGTCCGCGGTAAGCGCTTGCGCAGTTTCCCTTTCTTGTTACTCAGCTTACCAAATCCCAAATCGATGGCAGCCAGTCGGTGTATGGGTGAGACTCAAGCAAACCCAGACAGGGGTGCTGACAGGGCAGCCTCCTCTGCCGGTGGAACCCGTCCGCATTCCAGAAATAAATCACGAATTGTCACTTCTCATATCTTTTTCTCCTACCACTCTGCCTGGAATGCCTCAGATAAAGGGGCTTTCCTGGTTTTTCTGTTCTGCTAACCTCTGTAAGTGACTTCACTCTAGGACTGAGCGCAGCCTACCGCCACTGCCACGCTCCACGGCTTCCTCCATGGAACTGGAGATATTGGGTACGTGGCTGACCTTGGGTTCATCTCTGCGTCTCCAGTACTGATAGATCCTTTGCCAAATGTTTCCTGTTGGAAATAGGTCCATGGATATTCACAGGCAAAATTTTATATTTAATGTAAGTAAAAGGATTGGTAAGACAAGACCAATCTCAGAAATAGTGACCTTAAGACACTGTTCTTTATTCTGGTCAGCACTAATTCTTAATAATATGAGGATGTGTTATTTTTACAATTGCTCTCTCCAAAGAATTAAAGAACGTTCTGCCTTTGTCAGTATTGAGAACATTCATATGCCTCATCTCATGTCCACCGTGGATTTATCTGTCCTGTTACTTAGAAGACACAATTGTAAAGGTACATGGACTCAAGTTCTCAAACCCCCAGAGTGGAAAAGTGGCTTGTATTTATTTCTAGTACTTTTGACTCTCGAAGTCCCGCTGAGCTAAACTGTGTGCCTTTTCAGTCTGCAGTATGTGAAGCGCTCTTTGGGGAATGAATCTGACACTATTATGGGAAGATCAAGGAGGGAGTTGTTTCAGGCAGCTGAGGTGGTTCTGCCGTTAGTAGGAGTTAAAGCAATTCTGTTTGCCAAGTTTTCCTAAAAATGGCATGGAACCTCTGAGATGAGAAATGGAGCACAAGGTGGTTGTGACCTGGTTGTTTTGCAGGTGAGACATGATGAAGGGTCGTTGTTCTAAATATGCTTGGCAAAGGATCTGTTAACTTTTTATCTGGACGACTTTATGGGGTTTCGATGCTGCTGTAGGCTAGCTACATTAGTCCATGCTAAAACAGGAAATCAAAATGGAAGTTTTGAATAAACCCTCAGGTGATAGATAACAGTATGATCTGTGGGACAGAGCATCCTATAGGAATTTCCAAGTAAGTGTCCAAAAATCAGTGACATATACATCAGTTATAGGATTCTATATCTTATTTGCCTCCAGGAGTAAAAAAAAAAATCAGTTGTTTAGGATCAAGGAGAATTTATGAAGAGGATGTCCTTAGAGACCTAGACCCCAAGGGGAAAAAGGTTCTATGTGTGTAGGTACTTCCTCTGTAGGCCAAGTCAAGAGAAAGGGACTTCAAGACTTCCGCGCTATCTATCACTTGGAGAACTTGGTATGTGTCCCCTAAAGTTAGGAGGACACAGTGGACTGGTGTCTGACTCCTACCTAGGAAAAGTTCAGAGTGAGAGATGGGCTGACAATGTGCTATGGTCTGACTGAGCCTGTGGGATGGGATAAAAGGTGCAGGTGAAGATGAGAGGGACTGAAGATGACCTCAACTCAGAGCTCTGTGAGCTCTCTCCCTTTGGATTAGTGGCAGAAAGCACATACCTCAGGACATGAAATCCCAGAGCAAACATCCCAAGGCTCAAGGACAGCAGGTACCCCAGTACTAGGATTTTGTCCACACAATGGCCTGCTCCAAACCAGGAGTGATGGGCTAAAGGCAGGATCAGAAAGCAGGTCAGTCAGGTCACTAGTTTTTAAGATATGTTAAGATATAGTTGGGATAAGTCAGAACCAGTTACTTCAGATTTCCATATGCAACATCTTACATAATGACAGGAACATGAATTAGTCCCATTCCTGCTGAAGAAAGCAATGACCTCTAGAGTGGAAATTAAATCAACAGCAACCACAACATGGAACCAAACAGCCAATAAACAAAAACTACATGCTGGCAGATCACACGTCACTAAATGCTGAACACATTTAAGGAGTGTCAATTAGGATAGGGACCAGATGATTGATTTGACCTGTGACACGCACATCCACATGATGTGGTTTAGCCTTGTGCCTGAGACCCATTGACTCATGGTTTGGCTCTAAGCTTATTCCTCCACTCTTGGGGAGTCTTCTCCCTAACACCTTATCCAAAAGTCTCACTTGCTTCACAGGGGAACACAAGATTGGGGCATTTCAACCACAGACCTGTAAAATTAGAAAATTATAATCCCTTGCTTAAATCAAGTTTGGTTAAAAAGTATAACTGAATTTGATGGATTTCCAGTTCCAACTAGAAATTATTTATAAAGAGCTGGGAAAGAATAAGAATATGTTGACATGTGAGATTTGAAAGATAAGACTTGAATTGTCCATTACATGTTAGATGGATAAGGTGAAGGTGACAAATATTTTGAAAACAGTGACTATAAAACTTGAGTTAAATATAAACTTATTCTATATCTTATCATAAAAGTGTATATTTGTCTCTGCTATGAAGGGCATTCAGCTTTCCTAAAATATTATAATGCTGATTTGAGTGGTTTCAAAGATTATTGATTTGTAGTTCCAGACTAGACTATGATGTACATAGAAACCCAACTTATTAGGATGTGTGTTGCAGAAAACTATTTTTTTTTCCACTTAAAGTTGTGAACTAGTTTTTCATGAGAGGTTGATTCACCATGGGAGGTTAAGTGTTGGTAATAATTAACTGATGCTATAATTAATCCAGCTCAGATTAGCCCAGATGGCAAAAAAAAAAAAAAAAAAGACAGTAGATTTTCTTAAAATTAGGAACATAAAGGCACAACTCTTCTTTGTGATATTTATTTACAACTAAAATGAAAAGTCTAACATATTAACTTTGAAACACTTTGAGAATCTCAATTTCTTTTCTATAGCTTACAGTAACCTTTACTGCTTTTGGTTCAACCTGGTCTACTTTAAGAGTGGGACAGTAACAAATCTGACCTAGAAATTTCATTGACTCATTTGGGCTTCACTACTTGTCAATAATTCAGAATTCTTCTTTGTTGTAACTTATGGATAATTCAACTCAAAATGACTCAAGCATAAGAGTTTATTAGCTCCTATCACCAGAGTCTAGGCAAAATCCAGTGTTCATAGAATGCCTTTAAGATTGGCTCTCTTCATCCTGGAGTGCCTTCCTCCATGTTGGCTTCATTCTCAGGCAGCTTCTCCCCTCAGTATGGTAGCTAGCACGAGCAGGTCTAGACTTTCACCTTGGCAGTTTAGCAATCTCAGTGGAAAGAGAACTTCTTTCCCAGTAGTTCCAGTAGGCAAAGTTCGGTATCTGAAGGATTTGGGGTCCAGACTGGTACAGTTTGGGTTCCTCAAACCAATCACTTTTCAGAGGGATTCAGTGCTCCAATTTTCAAGTTCTACCTAGGTCACATCTCCCTTCCCCACCAGACAGGGACCGCCCTCACCGGTCAGATAGATCTAGCATGACTATATGCAGATTGAGGGGTAGAGAGGGTGTTGTGAGTATAGACAAGCTCTCCTTCATATGTGGACAGCCTTACCAGGTCTGTCCCTCTTTTATTCCTCTCTTCCCAGGTGGGGTTTCTCAGTGTGCACACACTGTGCCTTCACATTGGACACCTAGCTCCTATCTTCTCTGTTCCTTTCTCATATCTAAACCCTGTAGCTTCACAAACATAGCCCCATGTTGGAAGTTATGGGGGCACTTGAACTTCAAAAAATACTGGTGCTGGAAAGAATATCCAATGGAAAAAAGATAGTCTCTTCAACAACGGGTGTTGGGAAAACTGGACAGCCACATGCAGAAGAATGAAACTGGACCACTTTCTTACACCATACACTAAAATAAACTCAAAATGGATGAAAGATATAAATGTGAGGCAGTAATCCATCAAAATCCTAAAGGAGAATACAGGCAGCAACCTCTTTGTCATCATCCATTGCAAGGTCTCGCTAGACATGTCTCCAGAGTCCAGGAAAATAAAAAATACTGGTGCCTAAGCCCCACCCCCATAGATTCTGATTCACTCATCGAAAGTAGAACCCTTTCAGTTGTGTTTTGTTAGAGTTTCCTAGGAGATTTTGATGTATAGGCAAGGGTGAGAGCTGCTGCTTCAAGCTAAACTTGATGCTGGGAAGAACCTGTCCATCCTGCACACAGGGGAAGATAAAGTTTGAATGCTAACCTGCCTTGGGGGTGTTGCATTTTGACCACATCCAACTGTTAGGCTAGAGGAATGAAGCACTAATGGGGACAAGTCTGTCATTTACCAGCATTTGGAGAAAGGTCAGGGTCTTCTCATGGTTTCTGAAACAATACCAGAAGTTGTCCCTCCTTTTGCCCTTGCCTATGGTTCACCCAGTTTCTAATTAAGCTGGATGAGATAAGCCACCAAACAGATGTTGGTCATTGATTTTTAGAATGAGAGATGTTTCAAAGTGCAGGCTTCTGTGTGTGTGTGTGTATGTGTGTTTCCTTCACCAAAAAAATGATTCACTCAAAGAGGAAGAGATCTTCTTTACCTTTGGGTTTTTATACTGATTGTTTTTGCATTTTCTCTGCCACAGGATGAAATTGTCTTTGCTTGGCTCTCGAGAATGAAGTCGTATATTTTCTGCTACATGAATCATTATAAACAACAGCTTTGGGAAGGCACTCTAGGGCCAGTAATTATACTGATGAAACAGAAAGACTGTATTCCAAGTGAGGTTAATTTTAGCAGAAGTCAGATAAAAATGTTGTCACCTCACAGTAAACACGCTGGCAATCGAGCCAAAACCATTGGTGGCAGTGACCAGTTGTCCGGGCCAAGTAGTCTCCAGGATCACCACAGAAGGCAGGCTGGACCTCTTGGCAATCCCCAGTTGCTTAAATTTTGAAGTAAATTTATTAAGCTGATTATATAATAAGCCTTTGAAATCACAAGTGGAAAGTAATCCTGGGTTAGAAATGTAACGAAGAATATAGAACGCTGAAAATTTGAAGTGTGTGTGTGTTGGGATGCGGGGAGGCTCGTGGATCTATGTAACTGGTCACTGATACAAACTGAAGATGTTTATTTCTCCATGGAGTGAGCTAGTCTGTGAAGAAGACCCCTAGGTGGACAAAAATACTGTTACACCTTATGGTGAATGCACTTTTGATTATCTCTACAAAAAAAAAAAAAATCCATGTTTAAATTTTGTTTAGAATTCTGTTTTCTACAAGGAATACACAGCTCTTTTAAGAAACCACTTCAGCTCTGTATAGCCCGTGTCTCAACCCAGTTTGCAGAAATGAGTGTTAGTGGATAATTAAACAAATGAGTCCTTTTGAAAAGAAAATGAAGGCTAAAAAACCAAAGGTATTTGGTAAAGAAGTCTGCCACCGAGGAGAACTGTGGCACAGGTGTTATATTCTCATTGGAAACATGCCACATGCAGCTTTTCTTTTCCTTTCTTTCTTATGTGGAGAAAAGCAGCAGAAATTCTAACCACAGAAAGCTTGAGTATAAAATAAGGTCTTCCTTCTGGTTCGTTTGAAGCATTTAAACCACTGACCTGGCTTCTGACTAGAGATTAGAGATCAGTTGACAGATAAGCAATTTCATTAGTATGGAAAAAAAATCCCATTCTAATTAGCTTGCTTAATAAGAGAATGAATTGAACCAGGGTACTGAGATATTCATGGGTGGAGACACTCTTTTCAGAATCTACTAGAAAAGCGAACTTTAAGGATATTGCTAGGGGGTGTAGCCTTCCCCACTCTCTCCCACACACCTGTCCATTCCTGGCTTCTAACGGTTCCAGGCCAGTTTGAGTCTGCTTCAATTTCTTTCTGTGTGTCAGGCAAGATGGCCATTCACAGCGTTTTTGATACACTACCGTGGTAGGAAGAGAGGAATCTCTAAACATCCACATATCAACTTGAGAAAATTCTCTCACTATCTCTGATTGGGCTGTGTGCTCATTCTTCAGAATTCTCTGTGGTCAGGGCTATCAGTATCCCAAATGACTCATTGTGGTAGGCTGAATTCCTGGAATTAGTGAATGTGCTACCATACTAAGCAAAACGGATTGGATTTCGAAGATGTGATTAAGGTTTTCGTGGTGGGGAAGTTATCTGGTGTTAGTTTACTAGGCCCAATGCAGTCACAAGTTCCCTTATAAGGGGGAGGCAGGAGGGGCGGAGTCAGAGAGAAGGTGATGTGACAGTGGTAGCCAAGGTCAGAGTGAGAGTGAGGTTGGAAGAGGTTATAGCTTCTGGCTTTGAATACAGAGGATGTGGTCATGGGCCAATGAGTTCATGCAGCCTCTGGAAGCCAGAAGAAGCAGAGAAATGGATTCTCCTGTAGCCTCGAGAAGGAATGTGGCCCGGTGACACCTTTACTTTTGAAGTTCTGATCTCTAGCCCTGTAAGAAAATAAATTTGTATTGTGTGAGCCACTAAATTTGTAGTCATTTGTTATAACAGCAACAGGAAACTAATATACCTAGTCTGTGTCCAACCCACCAGGGTTACAGGAACATAATGACTGATAGATATAGTCCAACTAGGAGCACATGGGGGAGAGATGATTTTTCCAGAGGGACGGACGCTGGAGGACAAAAACAACATATATATCACACTGAGCAAAAGCAAAAATGTGATGCTGAGCAATCCGAAAGTTGGAGAAAGAATTCTAGAAGCATAGTCAGTAGAAGGAGGAACTGGGACCTTTTCAAGTAAAATTAATAGAAAGACCTCGTTCTCTCTAGTCTTTGTCCATCTTTTTCTCCTGTCGTCCCCTGGAAGGGAGGATCTTCTGGAATGATTTGTATTATTTTAGTGGACATCTTAGGAGAAATCAATGATACATATCCTTGCAAGAGAGAATCAGTCATACTATCTTTGTGAGGCAATTCTCTGTAAACCAATAGATTAAAATAAATAGCTCTTCCTAAAGTATTTGTTTTCTATGTAAAGTGGTTTGGAGAAGTAAATTCATGGTTGGAAGATAGGTTTATTTAAGGTAGTTTGAAAATTCAAGTTGACTTATGAACTAGCAACTAAGATGAATAAATTACTTATATTTTGAATAAAGCCAAGAAAGGAGTCCTCTCCCATTTCTCTATTTGCCTGTGATCACTTTCTTTAATTTCAGGTTTTCAAACCTCAGTTTTTTGTAAAAGATAGCAATGATTTTTGCCACATCAAAGCACCAGCTTTTCTCTCATTTATGTTTTTCTTTAAATCAACTCATTTTTAAACTTTCCCCCAAGAAAAGATAATTCTAACAATCAGTACATAACTGTTTAAAAAAAACGCTGTCACCTCAAATCATTTAATGTACCACCAGTTTTTCAGGTTTAAAATTTTTGAAGACTCTTTTAGCTTACAGAACAACATTAATTAACTTTTACCTTGGCTCTACTTGCAATCTAAAAGCAGAGACATCAGCCTTTGGCTTGTAATAAAGACAGAAAGGGTCATTTGGAATAATACTCCCATTAATAACAACTAAAATGGGTGGACAGAGTATGAAAATAGTCTTTTTGAAGGTCTCAGAGAACTAAGGCTACAAAGAATTATGGGACTCAGATCCAGGGTAGGACTTTAAAGTATTCTAGAATGTCCCCAGAACATTTGAGCTGCTTTTTCCATAATGATACCTGCCACATTCAGAACTGTAAGTTGACGACCTGAAAAGCTGAGCAAATATTTAACAAACTTATGGAGCTGGGGTGGGAAATGAAAAGAAGGTCCCTGACAAACTCATAAGCATTGGGTTGGCACCCTATAGGTGCACGCAATACCCAAGTAAGGGTATATGGAAATTAGACCAGTGCTCTCAGGTACTGAAGCCCAGATCATTCAAATAATTTTAATCCCTTTTTGTATTAAGCAAATCCAAAATTTCAGTGTTCATGATCCTTACCAGAAGTAAAAGTGAATTCTCTTAGGAAAAAGAGAATATCCTTATAAGGTTCAAGTTACATTTATTATTTTTAATTTCCAATGTCTGGCACTCAGTAAAAAATAAAAGACATGTGAGGAAACTAGACAATATAACTAAAAACTACAAGCAGATTCACAGAGAATCTATGTAATAGAATTCAAAACCAAGTATATAATTTGATTAAAGAAGTTAGGGGTGCCTGGGTGGCTCAGTCAGTTGAGCATCTGCCTTTGGGTCAGGTCATGATCCTGGGATCAAGCCCCACATTGGATTTCTTGCTCAGCGGGGAGCCTGCTTCTCTTTCTCTACCTGTAGCTCCCCTTCCTTGTGCTCTCTCTCTCTCTGTCTTATAAATAAATAAAATCTTAGATAAAAGCCAAGATCAAGAACTTTTGCAAAGAACTGAAAGTTAAGTGAAAAGAAATGAGAAATACAATATATGAAATGAATGACACAAAGTTGGACTTAAAAGATCAGATACTACCAAAGAGAGAACAAAGTGATAGGTCAGAGAAAACATCTAGAATAAAGGAATAAGAGGTTGGAAATACTGAAAAGAGGGAAAGATATATTTACTTATAAATATATGTATTTATAATTTACTATGTTTATTATATATAATACAAGTTAATATATATTCATAGCATATATTAATATTTATAATAGATTTATATTTAGAATATATATTATATATTTATATATTTTATGTGTATGTAACATAATATATAATATATATAATATACATGATATATATATCTTATACATGTTTCCTTGAAGTCTCAGAGGAAAAGAAAAAGATTGAGAGGGGCAAAAGAAATATTTGAAGAGATAAAGGCTGAAGATTTTTCCAAAACTGATGAAAAGCCCTCAACCCACAGATTTGAGAAGAAATACAAGCAAGGTAAATACAAAAAAAACTACACCTAGACACATCATGCTAAAATCACTGAAAAGAAATGTCAAAATAGTCTTACAAAGTAAGTAGAGTAAATAGGCAAAACTTAAAAAACAATAGACTCCAGAACACAGTGGAGTAGTATTTTCCAAATTACTGAGATGAAATAATTTCCAGCCTAAAGAAAATGAGGATAAAATAAAGACTTTTTCAGACAAATAAAAACTGGCAGAATTCATCACCAGAAGATCTGCACTAAAGAAATACTAGGTTTTCAGGTAGAAAAAGATCCTGGATAAAAGCACTGCAAAGGGTAAATCTAAATAAATATCAAAAGTATGATAGAATAACACTATATAAACTTGTAAATAAAATACACATATTTTAAAGTCCTATAAAACAATAATAGTATTTAAGAGAAGAAGTGAATGGAATAAAATTATTCTAAGGTCTTTGCATTGTCTGGAAGGAGACAAAATACTCTTCTAGACTTAGGTCAGTTAAAGATGATTTTACAACTTGTAGTGTAACTACTTTAAGAACATTAAAATACCGTACAACTAAAAGCTAAAAATGAATGAGAGTGGGATTAGAATTTAAAAAATCAATCTGAAATAAGAATGGAAGTACAAAAACAGGAACATAAACAGTTCTACCCAGTAGCTACGAGTGCTTTTAGCTCTCAGATAGTGACCTCTAAATACCATTTTGCACTAAAGGAACAAGAACGTCTTGGAGAAATGTCCAATCCAAGAAAACACTGAAGATTTGCATTGTCACGACAAAGAGGAGACTTATCAAAGGCAACTGGAATCCTGTCAAATGAACTCAAGAGCCAACTGGAAATGATTCTCACTAGTTTAAGGTCATAAAATTTGATAATGAGAATAATAAAAGCACATACATTTAAATCCATGTATTTAAAACCATAAAATTAGGAAAGAGTCCAACAAACTTAGAGTTTGCCTTTTGAGGACACAAGGGCACCAACTCATTAGAAATATAGGGAAAGAATCAAGCAGTTCTTTTAATTTTCCTATAGAACTATACCTCCAAGTAACCAAGTGGTTGACAAAAGTTCATTCTTACGTATTTTAAGTAATCAAAAAGAAATGATAGCATTAGGAATTCATCATTTCACAACCCTTAATGAATTAATGGATCTGTGAACCAACCATTGGTGGTTCCTAACATCACATTAAAAAAAGTACTCAGATATCATATACTTTCTTATGGAAGTTTACAACAAACTCAGTAAAGTGGTCTTGCAAAAAAGAATCAAACCTGAATGTGATCAAGCTACTAGGTATTACCATCAATTTAAAGGAGAAGAGGACCATGTTGAAAGACATATTGAGAATACAAACAGCAGAAGTTAGACTATGGGGAAAATCCATAAGACAAACAGCCTAGTTTCTTTAGCAAAAAAATTGCAAGGAAACAATAATTAGATATAGTAGGAACCTATATTAAAGACTTAAAAGTCATGTTAACTTTATGCTCTTTGGATCCAAATTCCAATAAAAGAAGCTTTAAAAATAATATAGACCTGTTGTAGAAATATAAACACAGGATGAACATTTGACAATATTAAGGAATTGTGGCTAATTTGGTTTAATGATGAAATTATAGTTATATTTTAAAAGGAGCATCTGTATTTTGGAGATATGCAGTGAAATATTGGTAAATAAAATGGTCTGACGCTTAGCATTTACCTCAAAATAATCTGGTGGGGGTAGGGAAGTAGGAAGAAGTTTAGAAGGAACAAAAACTTGCCTGATAATTTTTGAAGCTCTATGATGTGTAAATGGGGAAATGTAGTACATTCTGTCTACTTTAGTATGTGTAATGATGAGTCTGACTCCATATCTTGGTGTTTGACTGCCAACAACCTTTACATGTCACCTTCCATCTTCCTGTTGTGCCCCACATTCTCTACCAGCTGGTAAGAAAGCCTTCTGTCCTTTGGCACTTGCAGGAGATTCAAGCCCCAGCTGCAATAAAAACCCAGGCCAGTTGCCTTTCTTTGCTCTCTCAAGCCACTCCAAACCTGCCTGAGAGGCCTGTCCTCTCCCCCAGAGAACTCATGTATATATCCAGTTAGTCAGAAGTGAGGGTGGCCTGGGGACTCCGTTTACAGCTGGTGTGTGAAATGTCTGGTTGGGTACTGGGCTCTTAAACCTCTGGGCGTCTGTGCTAAGTCTGGGTGGTTAGTGTCAGAATTCGCCACGGTCTGCACTACACCGCTTGGTGTCAGAATAACTCCTCATTTGCTTCTTGCACAAAGACATCATCATATCTATCCCTTTCATTTCTAAATATGCCTCATAAAACGACTGGGCTGTTTCCTTTACACAAGAAAAATATGAAACTTTGGGTAGATCAGAAATCTTAAAAGCAATGAAATGACTCTAGAAAGCAAGCCATCTCTGGGAAAACAAGAGGCAGTTTCTCAGACGAAGGGAGAATACCATTACACTGACTCAGCTCAAGTACTGATTACTCTTAGAGGTTCCTGCCTTCTCTCTGACAAGTCTAAAGCTGTTTTATGCACTGAAAATTTCAATTGCTAAAAGTAACTTGTAGCTGAAAGCAAAGAAACATAAATCAATCCAACCATGCAACACGTATGCATGTATGTATTTATTAAAAGATTTATTCTTTATTTTGGAGAGAGAGAGAGAGAAAGTGCATGCAAGTGGGGGGAGAGGGAGACGGAGAGACTCTCAAGCTGACTCCCGCTGAGTGTGGAGCCTGACGTGGGGCTCGATCTCACCACCCTGAGACCATGACCTGAGACAAAATCAGGAGTCGGATGCTTAACCAACTGAGCCACCCAGGCACACCACAACATGCATTTATTAGGTGTCTACTATAACAGACACAATTGTCGGTGCTGGAGATCCACTTGGTCAAGGATAATATAGCCTCTGCCTTTATGCAGCTTATAGTGTAAAAGGGAGTTGGGTGGGGGGAGCTAGACCCCAAAGCTCATTATTTAACATCTGAAATTGTGAAAGTGCTATAAAGAAAAAAAGAAACCAGGCGCCTGGGTGGCTCAGTGGGTTAAAGCCTCTGCTCTCGGCTCAGGTCATGATCTCAGGGTCCTGGGATTGAGGCCTGCATCTGGCTCCCTGCTCAGGGAGAGCCTGCTTCCTCCTCTCTCTGCCTGCCTGTCTGCCTACTTGTAATCTCTGTCTGTCAAATAAATAAATAAAATCTTAAAAAAAAAAAAAAAAGAAAGAAACCGAAAGAGCATAACTAGAAGTGATGACCTCAGCGATGATGAGCCAACTGTGTAAAGAACAGAAGAAAAGGGGGGCCAGTTTCTGTGGTTGAAAGCCCTGTTTATTTTCTCAGGTCCCCATGCTTAGAAGGGTCCCATGCTTGGTGTAAAGCTCTGCTGTCACCATCTTGAAATTATTAATGAGTTTTGAATAAGAACACCTCCTTTTTAATTTTGCAGTGGGCCCTGAAAGGGTGTGGAAAAGCATTTCGATTAGAAAAAAACAGCGTGTGCCCAGATTTGAGGCAGGGAAGAACAGGTTGTATGAGGAGAACTGAAAGAAGGCCAAGAAGGAGTAAGGAGCAGAGTGGCAGGAAGTGAGGTCAGGGGGAGGCAGAAGATCTGGCAGCTGGGGAAGAAGACTCTTGCCACTTCCATAAACTCAAGGGTTTTCACTGGCCCCGGGACCACTTCCTGGAGAAGTTCTCCTGGAGCAGGGGTGCTTTTCAGATAACCCATCACCAAACTGGGTCTCAAGCCTTGGGACACAGGTCAACAAGAGATTACAGGGGTTGGAAGACAGCTAGTGCCTCAAGGCTTCCTGTTGATGTTCTCATGTCCAGGCAGAGGGACGCTGGATCCAGAGGTAGAGCTCACTGGGGCCATTGCTAGGATTTAGCCTCCAGAAGCCTACCATCAGGGCCTCAGGAAGGTGTACACATCAAGTAGAGGGATATTCAAAATGCCTAGGGATTTTTTTTCTCTATGTTCTTGCTTTAATGTAATATTTCAAGTCCAGTATTATTTCTTTGTAGAAAATCTGGCATTCTAACAGAGTCTACTCTGGTGTGAAGAGTAAGAGGCATTTATAAAGCTGGTTGGCTATTACTAAGTTACAAATAGCAAATAGTGCCATCAAGTGATGAGCACCTGAAATCATTTGTAAGTTTCAAATGTTTTGCATTATATCTCAAGCAGGACATTCTAGACCGTTTTATTGTCTTAGAAGGAGCTATTTTTTATTTCTCTAAAATTTTGAGGTCATCAGGTACCCAGGAGACAGGGGTTTAATGGACCTTTCTTAGAACTAGTAGGGGAATTGAAAGTTGCTACCTGTTACTCCTTTTTCCCATGTGGGAATCCAAAAAGACCTAAAGACCCTTGGAAGGGAGGCACAAGGAGGTAGGAAGTTCATGCTGGAATCACCTTACAAGGTATTTACCTAACATGTCTAAAGAGGAGATCCCTTATCAGTGAAGGCCCCTAGGTAAATGGTCCTTTTAAGGTCCCCAGCCTTAGATAAGGGGAACAGGGTGGATATAGTGATTAGAACTGGTACAAGATGGTCTTGGTAGGTTGCTTAACTTATATACCCTCTGTACCTGCCATATCTCTATGGCTTGGTAATTGGTTGGCAGGTGTTTCTCACCTAAAGAATGGACTATATTATTAAGACTAATAAAAATGGTATCTGCTACAGTTGAACACCTACTGTGTGCCACATACTGTATATACATTCTGTACTTAATTCTCACAACAAATCAAATACATAGTTACTATCCTTCTCCTAAAATTGCTAAAAGTGAAGCTCAGAGAGTTTAGGTAAGTTACCTAGGGACTAAGGTCTTCATGCCCGTGAATAATAGCAGCTAGAATTTGTACTCAGGTCTTTCTGAAGTCGTAGGCCATCCTCTCAATGATGACTCCATTCCCTGCCAAGGAAGCCTCTTCTCCCACTTGCCCAGAATGCTGGAGCAGAGTTAGGGCGAGCAGTCAGCATTTTGTTGTCTTCAGACTGGCTGATTCGTGATTGGCCTCGTTCTTGCAGGAAGCAGATGGAGCAGACACCAGGATCCTGCCGAGCTCAAAAGAGACAATCAAGCCCTGCTCCTTCCATCTTTTTTACATGACATTTTGTTAGTTTGGAATGTTAATAAAACCAGGGCACTCAAAGGCAAAGAGCGCAGCCTAATTCCATGTGCATATGCACTTAAAACCTAGATTGGGTGCACTGTATTTTTAAAATACTGGCCATTTCTGCACAATGGGTTTTGTTTTAAATACCAGATGGCTACAAATACCCAGCCAGATTCCCTCAGGGTATACAGGATTTCTTGGCAGTAAACCAGCTATTTGGGGAGGTCTATTAACTCTTCCCGACCACTGGCGTGGTAGCTGATGCTTTTAATCCATTGACTCTCAAAAGGCTTCTCTAGTGGTAAAGACAGACTCATTCAGAGAAGTCACAATGACCTAAATGCATAAGTAAAATAAGTCGTAATTAAAGTTCAGAAGTGAGTGACTTAACCATGAAACTAAAATGGTGCGTTAAATGAAGACAAGAAAGAGTGTCTCTGAATTGGGTCTTCACAGAGATGAGTGAAAATAATGATCTAACCACACCAGCCTCCTTTGTAGGCTCTGACTTCGGGGAACCTTTTCCAGCCTCCAGACTTTTGCATGCGTGTTCCCTCTCCCTGGACGTGCGTCCCCACCCAACTCCACAGCATGAGCATGACTGCTTTTTCTCATCCCCTGGTCTCAGCTGAGATACCACGTCCTGAGAGAAGACTTCCTTAACAGTGTTCTCCGTCGGGCACTCTCTCCGTTTTGACCCAGTTTTTCTAACAATTTGTTGGTGTTTCTTTCCTGCTCCTTCTTTGGGATATAATCTCTGTAAGGGCAGGAGCTAGTGCTTGGGTCAGTGCTGTGTCCTCAGCTCCCAGACCACACTGACTGACACATTCAGGGATCCAGTAAGTATTTGTTAAAAGAGTGAGTGATTGCCTGTCCCTTGATTTTTTTTTTTTTTAAGATTTTGTCAGTGAGAGAGAGAGAGAGAGAGAGAGAGAGAGAGAGAGAGAGAGAGAANAGAGAGAGAGAAAGTACAAACAGTGGGAGCAGCAGGCAGAGGGAGAAGCAGGCTCTCCGTGGAGCAAGGAGCCCAATTCAGGGCTTGATCCCAGGACCCTGGGATCATGACCTGAGCCAAAGGCAGACACTTAAGCCACTGAGCCACCCAGGTGTCCCTATCCCTTGATATTTGACAGTACTTTAAAAGTATGAGATCTCTTTAGAAAAAAACTTTACATTTTATCCATACATTTAATTTCATCTTAATAATAGTGAATATTTTCAAAATTTCCAATATTTCAACAATAGAATTTGACCTCACATGTTATGATACATTAGAAATCGCAAGTGAATGTGTGGGACTATAGATTTTTTCCTTCTCATTGAGTAAAAAAAAAAAAAGTGCAGTGTTAGGTGGTGATTCAGGATGGAGATAGCCTTTGAAGCAATAAAGGCAGAAGTTGGCCTTCACATCTGCCTGAGAGAGACGAATATGGACAGAAAGAACAGAAACAAACCCATTGCTGTGTGGAGAATTCATACTGAAGGGCTCTTAACTGAATTAATGATAGTAGAGATGAAAACAAAAATACCACGTAATGGAGAGTGATATTATAGTTTTAATCTGCACTAGGTTTGAAAATTCTTCATTGTCCAGTTATTTCTGGAGGTTTATGCTTGGGTACCATTTTATGAGGTTCGGCTAGATTGTTGAAAAATAGGAAAATAAATCCAGCCTTCTTGTATAATTAGAATAAAAGGAACCAAAATGATGGCACAGGTCTTTCAAAGGATTTGGTGATACTAAATTCAAAAGGGCTTAGACTGAAAGCCTGAAACTTTGTACTAATCGGGGTAAAGTAAAATTAAATGATACATTTAATGATACCAAGAATCACCAACTTAAGAAGGAGGGGGGCACTAGACTGAGAAGAGGAACATATGTGGCCTTGATGATACCAAGTGCTGGATGTCTTCACGTCTTTTCTCACAGATGGACTGACACTAGTAGCATATAAAAATATTATGATAGATGGAGAAACCGAGTTTTTAATTATCCCAAATTGATCTCATTTGTTCTTATCCTCCAAATAAAAACCAAAGGTCAGATTTGAAATTAGTAAGCCTGCCTAAACCCAAGAATTTGGCATCGACATCTATCTTCATATGGATAATAACACATTTTGGGAAATATGTGCCTGCTTGATTATTATTCGTTTACTCTCTGATCTTCACAGTGCTTCTCTATAAACTGATTCCTCTACACTTCATTTTCTTTTTAAAAGATAGATTTATTATTTATTTATTTATTTATTTATTTGAGAGCGAGAGAGAGAGAGAGAGAGAGAGAGAGAGAGAGAGCAAGCAAGGGAGAGGGTTAGTAGGAGAGGGAGAGAGAATCTCAGGCAGACTTCCCGCTGAGCCCCGGGCCCTGGGCTTCATGATGCTCCATCTTACAACCCTGAGATCACAGTCTGAGCCGAAACCAAGAGTCTAACCCTTAACCAACTGGGACACCCAGGTGCTCCTCCCCCACTTTGTTTTAAATCCCACTGGAAAGCTGGGAGGAATCCTTGCTTAAGGTCATCTGCAGCATTGCGGCACCCAGCTGTGAGGAATACCGTGGGCTGCTATGATATTCTGTAGGCTTCTTCGAATCAGATTGCCCCAGTTACAAACAGGATTTCAGTGCTGGAGAGGCGTTGGAAGTTGCATTATCTGCTGTTTTGGCCTCGTCGAGCTTATTCTCTTTCCTTTGGGTAATAGAACACACAGGTTTTTCCTTAGGGATGCAGCTCTGGATGTGACCCAGGAGTGCTCATGTAGTCCATCCTGACCTCTTGGCTGCAGGGTTTGGTTGGTGGTGGGCACATGACCCAAGCTGATCTGACCAGAACTAATGCTGGGACTTTTCAAGAAGCAACAGGAAGAAGGCTTCTCTCTCCTCTGGACCTGGAACTATGCTCATGTTAGCCTGGAGGAATGAAGCCCACCATGAGAATTTCCCCTGTTGGAAATGAGGCAACACACGATAGCAGAGCCAGGAGATGGAGAGAGGCTGCTTCTTGACAACTTCATTTGAGTAGGTGAATTCAGCCTGTTACTTGAGATCTGATTGAGTTGAGAATCATCTGTCCTAAACTTCAATGCTTGTTCAAGAGCCAATGACTGTCTATAATGAAGTTTTCATCCATTCATGGTAAAATGAAAAAAAGTAGATTCAAGGCAATGAGTTTTTCAGGAAGCTAGCTTTTCAATCTGAAGGATGGTTCCAGTTTCTAAGATTGTATGCTTCCTATAATTTTGTTGTTAAAATATCCTTTCTTTGTGATAGGAGATGGTATTTTTAAATTATCTTTACTTGGTATGTGACCTATGATAAGTAATGGCAACAGCTGTAATCCCCAGATATCAGTGGATTAACCCAATAAAGTTCTTGTCTTCCTCAAGTAAAATCTGAATATAGGGAGCATTACTCACATTCACATAGGGGCTCACACTCCTTCCATCTTGTGACTCTGCTCTCATTTAGATTGTCCAGAACTCACTATGTGGTCAAATTTCTCAGTAAATGAGGCTGGGAAATACAGGTTAGCTATTCGCTCAGGAGGAAGAAGAAGCAGAATTAGTGACAGATTAGCCAATCCCTGCCACGTTTGGCAAAATTAAGTTTCAATCCTTCTGTCTTGTCTCCCTTTGTTCTTGAAATTTTACTGGTTCACAGAATCTCAAAAAAAAAAAATTGGTAACCACTGATCTAGTTTAATTTCTTCATCTTATAAATGAGAAAACCGCAGAAGGTTAACTGAATTGCTCAAAATAGCACAAATATAGGGGCGCCTGGGTGGCTCAGTTGGTTAAGCGTTTGACTCTTGATTCAGGCTCAGATCATGATCTTAGGTCATGAGATTGAGCCCTGCACCAGGCTCCATGCTCAGTGTGAAGCCTGCTTGAGATTCTCTCTCTCCCTCTCCCTCTACCCCTCCCTACCTCTCTTTTTCTCTCTTCCAAAAAAAAAAAAAAAGTTAAAATATAAAATGATTTTCCTTGTATCATCTAAAATCTTTTAGTACTTCCAATGTTACCCAGGGCACACTTTGGGAAACACAACCTAAACTGACAACTCCTGGCCAAATACGGTTTATTTTTGTTTTAATTAATTAATTAAAAAGTATGCATTTATTGAATGTGGTTTAGATTTTCCATTCTCCATACCTTGACTCACAGTTTCTCCCACCTGGGATGTCCTCACCTCTTCATTGCATTATCCAAACTCTCTAGTACCCAACAGTGCTGCTTCCTTCATGAAATCTTTCTAGTCCTTTCAGACCACAGTGATTTCCTCCTTTATGTGCTAATGGCCTCTACTGTTCTCATTCTTTTGACTTCTATGGCAGCCCACACTGCTTCACCTTCAGCGCTCTTGTTCGGGGTTATTATTTACTTTTCCATTGTCTTATGTCATATATCTTTATGCACATTTTCATGATTAAACCCTTATTGAGCAGCAAAATCATGATGGATGCAGTAAATGAAATCAAAAGAAAAAACATGATGATATCACAATCTGTTTTTGTTTGTTTTGTTTTTGTTTGTTTTTTTTGAAGAACCAACCCTTGAAGATGGAAAGGTACTAAAGAGGGGGGTAATCTGAGAATTGAAATAGGAAATACCACCTGAGCTCAAACTTATTCTAGTATCTTAGCCCTCCAAAAGGATTCTAAAAAAGGTCCAAGGAACACAGAAGTGAAGGATGGTAGGTTGTAGGTAACGGGGATTGCTTTAATCATCTAGAAAAATGGAAAAGTTAATAAAGTCAAATTGCTTTGTCCTCCCACCTACATGGGTTATTGAATTTGTAGCTTTCTTGGCCTCTTCCCTTTCCTGGAACATTTTCTTCCTCATTGGCGCTTCAATCAGGGAATTTCTTTTTGCTGCTTGAAAGTGGCTGTAAAGGTCAGGTGGGAGAGGAGGCTGAATCCGAAGGATGACGTGGCTCAGGCTCTGCAGGAAGAGAGTTCACCTTGTTCCCTTTGGGGAAGGAGGTACAGAGGTGCTTGAGCTTGTTCTCTCATTTCTAATGTCCTTGAGTCTAGAGTTCACTTTAGGTTTGAAATGGGCCTTTGTGTGTGGTGGTGGTGTTGTTTTTAAAGAATCTACTGAAAGATAGAGTGTTCTATTTCATTTTCTGTAATTGATGCCGTAGGGAAATATGGATTTTTTTTTAAACTGGCAGACTTACTGTTTTTTTATTTAAATTAAAGAATTGAATTTTTGAAATCATTGGATGATATTGGTAAAGGGTTAAAATTTATGCATTTAGTTTTAAGATAATTTAAAAGGGGAGGAGCAGGGAATGAAAGCTAAGAGTTTTTGAGCATTTACTTTATGCCAGGTATCATGAGTCACCCATCCATCCACCCAACTTTATCAAACAGGTGATGCATTTGTTGAATTAACACTTGAAAGGTCCAGAAGGGTATGCAGGGTGCCTCCCCTTCCCTCCCTAGGTCCTCGGTTTCCCTCCTCAAAAGTCACCAAAGTGATACGAGCCTGTCCTTGAATAAATATTTCATCCATATGAAACTAATATTTTTTCTTTTAAAAAGAAAAGCACAAATTGTGGTATATTGCCTACTTTTCCTTTTGTACCTTGGTTTTTCACTGAACGAGTTATAGTGAAGATCATTCCATATACATATACAAAGAACTTCCTCACTTTTTTATAGTTTTATAATTTTCTATGATATGGATGTGCATTATGTCTGAGCATTTAGATTATTTCTAAGCTTCCATAATTATAATCCTATAATAAACAACCATGCATGTATTATCAGTTCATAATTGTGTGAGACTGTGACAAACTTGTTGAAGTGGGATTTCTTGTTCAAAAGATATGTCAGCTTGGGCGCCTGGGTGGCTCAGTGGGTTAAAGCCTCTGCTTTCGGCTCAGGTCATGATCCCAGGGTCCTGGGATCGAGGCCCGCATCGGGCTCTCTGCTCAGCAGGGAGCCTGCTTCCCCCTCTCTCTCTCTGCCTGCCTCTCTACCTCCTTGTGATCTCTCTCCCTCTGTGAAATAAATAAATAAAATCTTTAAAAAAAAAAAAGATATGTCAGCTTGATGTGATGGATGTTGCCTTGGCTCTCTCCTCAGGTACTGTACCAGTTTCCATTCCCACCAGCACAGGAGTAGGATTTACTGCTATATGTTAATTAATCTTTCCCATAATCCTATAAGGCTAGTATTGTTATCACATTCTACAGGTAAAGAAACAGGTTCAAAGGAATAAACGTACTTGATAAAGATGACACAGCTAGTAAACAGACTCAAGGTTTGAATCCAAGCCTGTCTGGCTATAAATCTACCTTCTCTTTGCCCCACTATGCTCTTCTGTCTTTTTAGTTTTGTTGAAATACAGGAACCAATTTCTGCTTTTATTTTTTAATAGGCACATGTTTCTTTATAAATGTTTATTAAATTCACGTGCTTATAATAATACTTATAATAGTATTTAATTTTAATATAGCACTTAACTTTTCAAAATGCTTTCATATTTGTAATTATATTTCATGGGTCCAGGGAGATAGGTTTATCTGTGAGCATTTTGACACTGATGAATTTTTTAAAAAACTCACAAAATATTTAATTGCATAAATTCACACAGTGAGCTAGTGTTGGAACTGGGTCTAGAAACTTGCCTTATTTATTATTTATTTATTTATTTATTTATTTATTTATTTATTTATTTATTTATTTATTTATCAGAGAGAGAGAGATCACAAGTAGGCAGAGAGGTAGGGAGAGGAAGAAGCAGGCTCCCTGGTGAGCAGGGAGCCCAATGCGGGCTGGATCCCAGGACCCTGAGATCATGACCTGAGCCGAAGGCAGAGGCTTAACCCACTGAGCCACCCTGGGCTCCTAGAAACTTGCCTTTTGACTACTTAGCGCTATGCTAGACAAAATGTATGCCAGGGGCTGACCCTGCCTTGAGCTCCAGTCCCGGGAAACAGGCAGGAAACAATAAGAGCACCCATTGCTCTTCTTATTACACAATGATGATCCTTGGGCCTTTGAACTCAGGATAGGGGAGCACATGTGAATTCATAATGCTCTTTAATTAAGGATTTAAAAAAAATGCTGGTGCATAGAGTTTGGGGTTTTTTCCCCCTAAAAGATGGTGACAGCCTCCTAAATATGGAGTGGAGGGGGAGACAGGCTATGGTTACTGAGAAAGATACCAGAAAGAGTCAAGTTCTGGACACCATATAAGACTAGAAGCTCCTTAAAGCAGAAATTGGTTGGGGCATCTGGTTGGCTCAGTGGGTTAAGCCGCTGCCTTCGGCTCAGGTCATGATCTCAGGGTTCTGGGATCAAGTCCTGCATGGGGCTCCCTGCTCAGCAGGAAGCCTGCTTCTCCCTCTCCCTCTGCTTGCCACTCTGCCTACTTGTGCTCTCTCTCTCTGTCGAATAAGTAAATAAAATCTTTAAAAATGAGTATTTGATACATCAAAAGAATATAAGTAAAGTATGTGTATGTTATAAAACACAAAAAGGAAATGAATGCCTGAGGACCTACCACTCTTTCTGAAACTCCAATACACCCATACCAGTGGGACTCCTGTGTAATCCTCACCCTTCCTATCTCCTACATCCCCCAGAGGTGGGACTATTCTGAAGTCTGTGGGTTTTAAAAGCCATTTAATCATACACACACACACACACACACACACACACACACACACACACACATGAATTTAGGAATATATATATATTCTATATATATATATCCTATATATATATTTCTAATATATATCCTAATGTCCTATATGTATTCCTCATATTCCTATATGTATCTATGAATATATTTAGTCATAAACAATACACTATTTAGATTTGGGAGAGTTTTTTAAATTCCTGGGACATTGTATGAACTTAATAAATACTTGAACACTTGCTGAAAGAATGAAATTAATGACAAGGATGCTCGATCCATTCTCTTTCTTTTTTTATTTTTTTTAAAAGATTTTATTTATTTATTTATTTGACAGAGAGAGAGAGATCACAAGGCCGAGAGGCAGGCAGAGAGAGAAGAGGAAGCAGGCTCCTTGCCGAGCAGGGAGCCCGATGCGGGCCTTGATCCCAGGACCCGAAGGCAGAGGCTTTAACCCACTGAGCCACCCAGGCGCCCTGATCCATTCTCTTTCACCAACTGTTGAAATTACCAAAGATGTGGTATACCATTAAAACCTTTTTTTTTCGTTAAGATTTTATTTATTTGTCAGAGAAGGGGGTGGGGGAGCAGAAGCAGTGGGGAGCGACAGGCAGAGGAAGAACTCTCCTCACTGAGCAGGGAGCCTGATGTGGGACTCGATTCCAGGACACTGCGATCATGACTGGAGCCAAAGGCAGATGCTTAACTGAGCCACCCAGGCATCCCCAAAATCTTTTGTCTGAACAATGTTCTTTGATACTTCTTATGTGTATTTCTGTCAATGCTAATAAAAATGTTGTTAACCATTAAGAGTAGGAGGGTGGGACTCTTCATACTAAAGCAAGACCCTAATGCAAAGCCCCTTTTCATGCTTTGTAGACATGAAGATGGATATTGTTGAAGACTGTGTTCTCTTAGGGGATCCCAGAACTTAGTAAAAATAAAAGGACTTTGTGTTTTATGTGTGTAACAAAACTTTCCTCTTGTGAAAATGTAAATTATTTAAGTTAATCAAATACTGCAAACACTTACTACATTTTTCAGATAAAATAGCAGGATGTACTGTAAGCACCCTAAATATATCAAATACAATATACTTTAAAAAGAATTAAGAGTTTAGAAACTGCCAAAATCTGTAATGGGTATCAGGTCATTGGCAAGTGTGGCTAATTTTATCCCATTGTCATGGTGCAGTCCTAAAACGACAGGCTAATCAGAGAATGCACTTTCTCTGCGAACTGAAATGACTGTGTTTATTTCAGGGTCTTGGTTTAAAATGCAAACTCATCAACCAGCAACACTGTAATTAAGTCCTCAAGAAGTAGCAAAGTTCTTTTTAAAAAATGGTGTTAGTACGGCTTGTTCTAGCAAGCTAGGAACAAGCAAGATGGGTTAGATGTTCAAAGCTAAAAACAAAACATTCTAAGAAGGTACTCCAGGCAATTCAGGACTTTAAGCGTATTAATCCTTGTGCAGGCATGGGCCTTGTGCTGTTAAGTCGTTACAAGAAAAACATATTTGGTATATGGTTGTCAGGTAAAATCTGGTGACAAAAATGAAAGAGAAAGGTAAATACAAACCAATGAAATAACAATAACAACACTTAACCATTGAGCGCTTACTGTGTGTCTGGCATTACTCTAAATATTATATGTATTGTCTCATCTCATTAGCCTCATTTTACAGGTAAAGCAGTAAGAATAGCAAAATTGAGTAACGTTCAGGGCGCCTGGGTGGCTCAGTTGGTTGAGCGGCTGTCTTCGGCTCAGGTCATGATTCCAGGGTCCTAGGATCAAGCCCCACTTCGGGCTCCCTGCTAAGCAGAGAGCCTGCTTCTCCCTCTCCCTCTGTCTGCTGTTCTGCTTACTTGTGCTCTTTCTCCATCTCTCTGTCAAATAAATAAATACATAAATCTTGGGCGCCTGGGTGGCTCAGTGGGTTAAAGCCTCTGCTTTCGGCTCAGGTCATGATCTCAGGGTCCTGGGATCAAGGCCCGCATCGGGCTCCCTGCTCAGCGGGGAGCCTGCTTCCCCCTCTCTCTGTCTGCCTGCCTCTGCCTCCTTGTGATCTGTCTCCCTCTGTGAAATAAATAAATAAAATAAAAAATCTTTAAAAAAAAAACAACATAAATCTTTAAAAAAAAATTAACATTCCCCAAGTCCACCAGTGGTAAATGATAGTCAGGATTTGAATGATGTAGTCACTATTAGTTTTCTACTGCTGCCATTAACAAATTGTCACAAATTTAGCAGCTCATATGACACACATTTCTTACCTTATGCTTCTGTAGGTCACAAGTCTGACGAAGGTCTCACTGGACTAAGAGCAAGGCTTCTGTGCTTTCTCCAGCTTCTAGAGGCTTCCAGCTTTCCTTGGCTCCTGGTCCCCTTCCTCCAACTTCAGAGTCAGCAAAGGCAAGTTGAGTCCTTACATTGTAACACTTTTATTACCTTTGTCTCCTTCAAACACTTTGAAGGGCCCTCGTGATAACATCACCTTCCTGTATAAACTAGGATACTCTCCCTATTTTAAGGTCAGCTGATTAGCAATCTTAATTCTATTTGCAACTTTAATATCCCCTTGCTTTTTTCTAAATTATAAATCTTATAGTATATTTTATGGTAGATTCACTTTAAGTTCTTCCATATTTTATATTCAATGGGCAAGGCTGTAATGTACTTTTTTTTTAAAACAAAATTTAAATTATTTGTAATCATGTCAATCAAACAGTGCCATTGTTAACACATCGGTGCATATCCTTACAAAATTTTATGGGTAAGTATGTGGTTATAAGAATTCGATTATGATGTATATACTATTTGGAAACTTGTTTTTCTCCCCTTTCGCTATATATCACAAGCATTGAACATGTTAATAAGCATAGAACCACCGCAATGATTTTTAATGGCTATATATTGTTTCATTTTAATAACTTATAATTTACATTTTTGAGGGATATGTTGCTATGATTACTCATATTGTTTTCTGAAGGTATTTTTTTATTATTATGTTCAATTAGCCAGCATATAGTACATCATTAGTTTTTGATGTAGTGTTCAATGATTCATTAGTTGCTTAAAACACCCAGTGCTCATCATATCACATGCGTAAGCAAGATAACATCTTCACCATTTCCAGCATAAAGACATGGACTGTTTTGATAAGCGTGTGTCCTCTTCTCTGATTCCAAAGTGCATGCTCTTAACAATTTTACCCTTCTAGTGGAATGCAAAAATGTTGTTCATCTGTTATTTTGGGAAAGCTGGTTTGCAGATTTTTAATTATGTGTGGTCCAAAGTGAATATCTCTTCAGGGAAAACTAATTTGAAATAATTAACTTGGTAGTTTTACCTCAGTGTTACTTTACTTGGAAATGTTGCTTTGTTGGTAGGTAGCTAAGCATTATCTGTTTTCTGAGTATAATCTATTAAGTGTATAGTTATGGAGCCCTCACCACTGAGTAGAAAATCTGGGGCAGGCAAGTCTTTCTGTGAGGGTCAGTTTGTCCACCTGAGCAAGAGCAACTATGCACAGCTGGACAATCGAGGCTCCAACCTCGTACCTTCTCCAGATGTGGCTGGACTGAGTCCCCTCCCGATGCCTTGCCTGGGACTTGCAGCCAGCCTGCAGGATACATTTAGCCCTACAGATGTGTCCTCTCCCTGACTCTGCCACTACTTGCCACAAATCCACCTTTACTTACTGGTGTTGGCAACTGGATTCTGTTTAAATGATAGACCTCCCTCCCTGGTCCCCTCTGCCCACTCCCACATACACTGTTGCCTCTGAACAACCCTTATTAGGTCCTTCCTCTTGTTTAGCTCATTACCTGACTGAGCATTCATTGTCAACATGACATGTGCAGACTCTTTTTTAAAAAGTTTGGACTAAAAAAGGACAGCAATAATTAAAACTGTAAGTAAAGGGGTTGGGATCAACCTGTGTATGCCTACCACCGGAACAAAGAGCTAGTGGAGAATGACAGCGATGGAATCTGACGAAAGATTGAAACTTTGAGAAGCAGGATGGGATTAATCAGAAATCAGAAAAAATCAACGTGTCTATAGATATGGTAGGGAAGATTAAGGTTGAAGCCAGTGAAAAATATACTGGAGGGCCTAGAATTTCTCTGAAAAAGGGACGAAGATCATCTGCAGAGAGAGAAGGGGATGGGAGAAGAAGTTGACTAACGGTGGGGTGTCTGGGTGTCTCAGTTGGGTCCTGGGATTGAGCCCTGCGTGGGGCTCTCTGCTTGACAGGAAGCCTGCTTCTCCCTCTCCCTGTTCCCCTGCTTGTGCTTCCTCTCTTGCTGTCTCTCTCTCTCTCTCTGTCATATAAATAAATAAAATCTTTAAAAAAAAAAGTTGACTAATGGCAAGTGGGAAATATTTTGGTTTTAGCTATTTCTTGCTTGGTAACAAACCACCCCAAACTTAGTGGCTTAAAAAATAGCCATGTATGATTTATGATTCTGAAATCTGAGCTAGGCTCAGTTGGGCAGTTTTTCATATCGTGTTAGCTCTATGATCCAAGATAGTTTCTGCACTCCTGTGTCTGGTACCTCAGCTGGGATGCCTGGAACAGTGCAGGCTTCCTCGCAGCATAATGGTCTCAGGACAGTCAGACTTCCAACATGGTGGCTGGCCACCAAGAGGGAGAAAGCAAAAAAGCTGCTGAAAGGGCAGGCCCAGAACTGTCAGGATACTCCTTCCATCTCACTCTGTTGGTCAATACAAGCGATGAAGCCAGCCCAGACTTAAGGGAAGGCAAAGAGGTCACGCCTGTTGAAATCAAGAGCAGCAGGCAAGTATGGGGTGGAAGGGAACTGAAAGCAGTGGTCTTTGCGGTCTCTCCACCACAATTTCTGAGGCTTCGAAGCCCCCCTCAGATTGGAAACTGTATCTGTTTTCTAATGCCACCCAAACATATCACTACAAACTTGGTTGGCTTAACACAACTTACTCATTTACTTTGAAATAACGTATTCGTTTCTGATCACAGAATACAGGGAAGCAGCAAGGGCAATGCCTGTAGCGTGTGTGTGTGCCCAGTCTACAACTGCGAATGCCTCTGTGCAACCCCGGGCTCCCACCGCCCCACCAGCTCCCTCCCTGACAGCTGCGGAGTACAGTCTCCGACATGTGGGCAGTGGAAACAGATGCCTTGTTCACGACGCCTTGTTCCAATTAGTTTTCCAGCTCGCTTGTGCAAATATCAGAACTAAAGTAACTGGTTGTCCTTCCTCTCCATTTTCTAAAGCTCTCTCATGAACTAGTAGGTCACAGATGAATTTTCTTCTGTGCAACTGTTAGAGCTGTTGGTTTATTTATTTTTTAAGTTGGGGAGTCATTTAGGCTGGTTTTGTTGTTGTTAGAGCTGTTTAAAGTACATTTGACGTACATTTGTAGAAGGCAGTTCTTTTTCAACAGGAGCAGTGACCAAGGCCCCTTCGGTGCCTCAGCACTCTAAGTCCCTCACTGCCTTGGCACCTGGATGGCTGCCCCGGATCCCCCCGCCCCCATCCAGGGCAGGGATGGAAAAGGGCAGACCAGGCCAAGCATGAAGGATAAACAGTCTTCATCATGCTCAGCCCAGGAGTCCCTGGGACTTAATAAATAGCTCTGTGTGTTTATCAGTTTTCTCCCCCCTGGTCTGTGTGTGTGTGTCCTGTTTCCATAGCCTCATGAGCTGGGTTTTTTCCTCCCAGTAAGGGATCTTGGCTTTCTCCTTCCTCTTCTCTTCCATGGGGGCTGTTGCCCGTAGGTACACCCGGCCCGCCTCCTGGCCCCGTAGAGCTCGGCCTCCTTTCACATAGGCGTCTGAGGCATAGATTCCAGAGCAGCAGGAAGTCCCATCTACTTTTACTTGTCATAAGGTGATGGATCCCATCAAACACCCAGAGGGAGCACAGGACAGCCTGGGCTTCAAGTGGTCTTGTGGAGCAGCACACCCAATGGGTCTTCCCTTGCTTCTGTAGGAATTGCCAGAGACCTTGATGTCCACCTAGTGCAAGAGGGCTACCTTCCCCCCCAATAGTACCTCCTTGCTCACAGTGTCTGCTGGGAGGCCAGGAGATGGCATTGGCCACCTTCACTAGGATCTGTTCCCTGTCATTGTTGGCAGCCACCTGGGAAAGCCACGTGTTTATTGCCTTATGGTTCTTTTTTTAAAAGATTTTATTTATTCATTTGACAGAGACACAGCGAGAGAGGGAACACAAGCAGGGGGAGTGGGAGAGGGAGAAGCAGGCCTCCTGTCAAGCAGGAAGCCCAATGCGGGGATCGATCCCAGGACCCAGGGATCATGACCTGAGCTGAAGGCAGACACTTAATGACTGAGCCACCCAGGCGCCCCGCCTTATGGTTCTGATTTCAGAAATCTAAAGTGACTTTTGTGGGACTAGAATCAAGGTGTCTGCCAGGCTGTGTTTCTTCTGGAGGATCCAGGGGAGAATTTGTATCCTTGCCCTTTCCAGCTTTCTGGAGGGTACCTGTATCGTTCAGTTTCATGGCCTCTTCCTCCATCTTCAAGCTTATCACCCCATCTCTCTAGGTCTGTTGTTCACATCTTTTCCTTTGATCTTCACCCTTGGGCTCACTTAGATAATCCAGGATAATCTCTCAATATTGAGATCCTTAACTTAATCACATCTGCAAAGTTCCTTTTTCCACGTAAGGTCACATATTCCCGAACGCTAGGGGGAGGGACGTGAGCATTTTTGTGGAGGTTGTTATTCTGTCTACAGAAACTGAACCTATGAATTACTGCCAGTAGATAAAGTTTTGAGATTTCTCCAGTAGTACTCAACTTCATAGCAGCAATGGTAGAGAAAGTAAATTGTTGAACTGATACAAGTTTAGGGATTGGTAGAGTAGGGTTAAGGTATAAGGACAAGAAGGTAAGTGAATGAAAGAAGCTAGTAGAAGTTACTGACCTGATGGATCAAGGGGCCAGGTAGGGAAGGAAGGAAACCCAGGAGGGTTTGGTAGCTTGAGAGAAGAGTAAGATTATTCTTCAACTTCTTAACTCTATTTCCTTTTCGATACGGCTTTTACATTTTTTTAGCTTCCCCCTTGAAGGAGTTTCTGAAAGGCTGCAGTGAAAGCATTTTGATTTCTGTTACAGAATCTGTCTGTCCTCTTTGTTGGTAACCTCCAAGGATTGTTGTATTCATGTTAAAGTAGCCAGTGTTTAAACTCATGGGTAATTTCTGTGGCAGGTCATATAGGACGAGAGGTCATGTGTTCTAGTCAGTACAGATCTCACTACGTCCCAAGAAGACTACGGGGCATCACACAGGGGAACGTAAGTTCTGCTGCTTGATTCCCAATTTTTTTTTCCTGAATAAATAAAATTGTTTTTATCACTCTTACAAGGAAATCCAGTGAAACTAGAGCACTTTGGCACAGGTTTTGTGAATCGTAAAAAATCATTTTACTGCTATTTTCTCATAGGTCTCGACCAAGATGGCTTTAAAGTACCCTTTAGCTTGACTAACTTTAGCCAGGCTTCTTCCTGACTATAAGCCCCTGATCTCCCTTTTCCTAAAGCATTTACTTTAGAAAACTCATTATTGTATATCCATTACTCTGGTCCTTTGAGACGTAGATCTTTCAACTGCCTCTTGCCAGTTTTACAACCCAGAAATGTCTTTCTCAAGGACCTGAAAGCCACCCCCCCTTTTTTTTTATTTTTAAAATATTTAATTAGTTTATTTATTTGTCAGAGAGAGAGAGAACACAAGCTGCGGGAGCAGCCGGCAGAGGGAGAAGTAGGCTCCCTGCTAAGCAAGGAGCCCAAAGCGGGACTGGATCCCAGGTCTCTGGAATCGTGACCTGAGCTAAAGGCAGACGCTTAACAGACTGAGTCACCCTTTCAAATGCAATTATAGTGCCGCTCTCCCAGTCTCATGGGAAGGGAGGAGCCTCACTTCCTCCACCTCCCTGCTTCAAGTTGGAAAACTACTTTTGTCATGAAGATATGAGAAAGTTTACTTTTTCTTTGGGTGAGGCCAATTAGCAAACACAGGTGGCCTAGGATCCACCAAGCTAACTCTTAAACTTAAGTCTCTCCAAACCTTTTCTCCGTGGAGCTAAGTATCTTAGATTTGGTCTTTGTTTTCTCCCTTATTTGTTGGCAATAGTATCAAAATAAAAACAAGTCTGCTCATCTTGTCCAGTTTTTCTTTAACCACCTCCCAGGAAAGTCAGTTTGACAACCATAAGAGAAGAGGGTATGAAGAGCGCACGTGGTTGGATTCCTTTTAAGTAACAACCAGGTAGTAAAGACCTGTAATTGCTGATTGTTGTCACCACTGTATTCAACATCACCCCTTACAATTTACATTCACAATCAGCACTTCATTTTAATCTTCAGAGCAAACTCCTGAAGTAGGGAGGACAGATTATTTTATCATTCCCATTTTACAGATGGGGATCAAGAGGGATGAAGTGTAAGGGACCCATTTTTTCCAACTAGAAAGAAGCAGAGAAGAGATTTTTATCTGAATCTCCCAGCTTCAAAAGTCACTGCTATGCCTGCCGTGCTATATATGCTCCATCTTGACCAACCCCAGGACTTCAGATACTCATATTTGAAGGAAAAAGTTTGAAAGGTCCTAGAGTCAGAACTGCTATTCAAAATGCAATAGCTGTAAGAAAAAAAGTGGAAGAGTGCCTGAAATTAAATTGTACAATGTTTTTTCCTGGCAACTCTGTTCCAACTGATTGTCTGTAATGACTCCTGGAATAAATCGTATTTCCCAATAAATGGCTGAAGCTGAAATTACTGCAAATTTTACGTAAATCATTGCCCCGAATGGTAGGAGGAACGCACATTTTCTCCTTCGGTTGTACTTGTTCATTTAAGTTGTCTGGAAATTAGATCTGTTTTTATAGAAACTAAACTGCTGTATTAGATTTGATAGATGAAACAATTTTTCTACTTGCTTACCAGTACCTAAAGGTGAGGATTTACCAAGGCTGTCCTTCCCTTTTGGCTTGCAGAGATTGCAAAGTGTTTTTCATTCCTCACCACTGATTAATAGATTAATAGACTAATAGATAACTAGTGCCCGTGGATGAATGTCTGAAATGCAACTTTTAGTGGTGGGATTGGGCTCCAGAATTTCTGTCATGAAGCTTCTCAGGAATATAGATGTAAACATTTAAAAACCCTTTTGCTGGGGTGCCTGGGTGGCTTAGTGGGTTAAGCCTCTGCCTTCAGCTCAGGTCATGATCTCAGGGTCCTGGGATGGAGCCCTGCATGGGGCTCTCTGCTCAGCAGGGAGCCTGTTTCCCCCTCTCCCTCTGCCTGCCTGCCTCTCTGCCTACTTGTGATCTCTCTCTCTCTGTGTCAAATAAATAAATAAAATCTTAAAAAAAAAACAAACAACCTTTTGCTATTTCCCAGGGATGATTATTTACTGAATCGACTTGAATCCAGGACATCTTAACCAATTTGATAAATTTCTCAAAATATTAATACTTCCCAAATCATAACCACATATCATGTCAATCATTATGCCTAGAGTTTTAATAGCAAAAAAAAGGGTACCTAGTTCTTTCACTTTGATATCTGGTTGAGGGTACTTATTTGTTTTTAGCAATTCAAAATAAACATTTATTGCATTAGGATTGGAACCTCATTTGTCCTCAAGGCAAGGACCCTTGGATAAATGAGTTATTCAATAAATATGGTAGAGCAGTTTTTATGTCATTCCTATAGTTTGTGTTTTTTATTATGATAAAATGCGCATAACAAAATTTATCATTTTAACTATTTTAAAGTATAAAATCCAGTGGTGTTTAGTACATTTACAATGTGCAACCATCAGCACTATGTAGTTCCAGAACATTATCATAACCCCAAAAGGAAATTCCATCCCCACTAAGCAGTCACTCTCCATTGCCCTAAATCCTAGCCCTTGGAAACCACTAATTACTCATTCTCTCTATGGATTTACCTATTCTGGATATTATATAAAGATGAAATCATATAATATGTAGCCGTTATATCTGGTTTATTTCACCAAACATAATGTTTTCAAAATCTATCCATGATGTAGCATATGTCAAAATTTCATTCCTTCTTAACACTGAAAAATATTCCATTGTATGTATATACCACGTTTTGTTTGTCCATTCATGTATTGATGAACATTTAGATTGTTGCCACATCTTCGCTATCGTGAATGACACTGGTGTGAATATTGGTGTACTCATATCTGTTCGAGTCCCTCCTTTTAATTTTTTGGCATATATACTTAGGCTTGGAACTTCTGGATAATATGGTAGATCTATGTCTAACTATTTCAGAAACCACTAAACTGTTTGCATGGTGGCTGTACCATTTTACATTCCCTAGCAGTGCATGAGGGTTCCAGTTTCTCCACATACTCATCATACTTGCTCTTTTCCACTTTTTTGATTATAGCTATCCTATAATACAGTCAATCTCATAGTAGGTATGAAATGGTATCTCATTGTGGTAAGTCTCTGTTACTTCTTATTGCAGAGAAATTTACTCTCAACTTCCACCCTGAACTAGCAAAGGGTCAGGGCATGTGAGTGGACCCCTGAGGGTTCACTTGACATGGGGGCATCTAAATGTGAGGGCCAGTGGAAGATGAAGCTGCATTATTACATTATAGCCCGGAAGCACAGGGCCTTGAACACTAAGCGGAGGCACATCAGAGGGTGAAAGGTAGTTTTTAAGGAAAGAAATGCCATAATGGGAATTGGGAATTAGAACAGCAGAGGGTTCCATGATGAGGGCTGAACTGGGAAGAACAAAGGCTGGGAATGAGAACTCCATTGTTGAGGGGGTTCTAGCATTCTGCATAAATATATTAATCACTCATGTATTGTGAGATAGCACCTTATACTTCATCAAGTTAGCCAAAAATGGTGGAATAAGCAATGCCACACTGTTCCCACTTGGGTGGAGAGAAATGTAGTTGGAAATATTTTAGGCTGTGAGCAGTTCCAAACTACGAATTCTTGAAATCTTTTAGACTAAGTAGAAATCTTCTTTGAGGGGATGGTAGGCTGATGGTCTCATCCAGGGAGAATTTCGTGGTGAAAAGTTTGAGACTCGACATTTGACAGACCCAGATTTGAATCCCCTTTATTCCCGTACTGACCCTGTGACCATGCTCAAGTACTTTAGCTTCTCTGAGTATGAGTTTTCTATCTTTAAAATGGGTGTACTAACTATCTCATTGTGTTTCTGGGAAGATAATCGAGAGGACACATGTAAAGCGATTATACATGTAAAGTGCATAGCAGAGAGCCTGGCGCGTAGCTGGTGCCCAAGACATGCACCACAAATAGCCAAAACTACTTAGGCCACACCTTTTTAGACAAGTGCTTGGATTGTAGTTCTGGGAAAGGTCTGTAGGAGTAGGAATCACCTTGGTAATGTAAAAAAGGAAGAGAGACGGGTGGGTAAGGGTGTTTTCCTCAGAGAAGGCCTTGAGTCACTTTGATGTGAGGATAACCTGGGAAGAAGGGGTGGGCTGGTGGGACCCGATTCAAATCCACTCCCGGTAGTCACCTTAAATTTGGCTCCTTTTTCACTGACGTTAACTCATTTCATTAACATTAGCTGACATTAACTGATCTGTCAGTTTAAATGATTTGCAGATTTTCTATAGACCAACTTTGGTTTTATTGGGAAATTATATCCTTGTAAAAGTGTGACTGCAGTTTATTCTCAGAGCAGATATCTGATGGCAGGCAATGGATTGCAGAAGCGTGTAGCACATAGCTGGGCCTCTGTCCAGCTCTGTTCTCCTCTCTGAGAGAAAGAAGTAAACAACATAAGCAAGATAGAACACCATCCCTTGCTGTTGGGGGGTAGTGGTGATATATTTAGCTTTTGGGTGTGATGATTTGCCTAATATTTCTAACTGTGTATTTGCCAGAAAATATAGCATCTGGGGCATCAGGAAATGCAGCCCCTGGTGCCAGAGTGTGGGACCCTCAGCTTGATCCTGGCACATCAGCTTCTGGCTGTGGGTGTTGGCTCATACTACCCAAGTGATGCTGTTATTGATTATCATTTCCAATGGAAATTTCTCAAGGTTATTTGTTACCTTTTGGCAAGTGTTATGCTGGGCTTTTATACGTAATCTTGATAATAACCACATGAAGTAGATGAGTAAACTGAAGCTCAGCTAAACCAGTTAGCTTACACAGCCCTTGCACAGCTTACTGCAGCCGTTGTCTTGGACAGGAAAAATGCAGTTCACAAAGATGACTAGAGTAATGGATTAGCATTCTAAGAGCAACGAAATTAATTTCAGGGGAGAAGCTCTTGGTTTTGGTTATGTGAAGGAACCAACAACCAGTCCAGAATGGAGTTTGAGAAACTGAACGGCTCTGCATAATAAAGGAACAGAAGTTTTTAGACCGCACACTCATGATCTGAGAGGAGGACAGGATTTCTGGAAGACAGAGGAATGAATAGAATGGAGAGTGCCCAGTATGTCACCTAGTGCCTAGGTCACGAGTATGGCCAGTTACCTAGCACCTAGAACGTGAGGAAGAAAAAGGCCATCTGATTGGAAATGGTGGATATATTTTGCGGGACAGTGAGATCTGGGTTGAATGCAAAACTGTTTTTTGCACTGGGTGTGATTACTCTCAGTGGCAGTCAAAGCTTAGTAAAACCTTGTTACCCTGAAGAGTCTTGCATCAATAGCATTTTGGTTGTGTGGCCCATGTTTAGGGCGAAGTAAGGAAGAGAAAGGAAAGCAGGTACAGGACAGGAAAATATGAGGAGGGACTGAGAATCAAACTTGGGGCAAGAAGGAATAGAAACCTAAAGGTCCCTCCTCCTAAAATCTTCGGAAATATTGGGGAGGTGCTGAACCTCTCCCAGAGTATAAATCATTTTATTTAGATAACAGAAGAAAGGAGAATCTCAGAAAGTAAGAATCTTGGGGCTCTTTGGTCATATTACTTGGTGACCGAGAAGAATCTTGAGGCCAGGTGTACTTGACCCTTAAGTCCTGCTCCTTCCTAGTAGGTCACTGCCCAGTGCCCTGTGCTGACAGCATTAGCACAGGATGAAAGGCAGGTGATTCAGTTGTGTAGTCTCACACTTTGTCTTGGTGTCCAGGCTGGGGTGGACCCAACACTGGGACTTCTCCTTTCCCTCTCAGCTTGTGAGAGTTGTGTTTTCACCCACTACTCCAACGTCAGTTTTATTTAGAACAACTGTCTGGTGTTGAGGAGTATCAGTTGGAAGGCAATGAAAAATGGAAGAAATACTCAGAGCTTAACAGCCGCAAAGTTCTCAGATAAGTGAAAGTAGATTTCTTCGCTAAATGAGGATTTCCTGCCTGTGAGACAGGCCTCCTTTAAAGCTGAGTTTGTTCCATTATATTTCTAGCAGAATCCATGTATCTCAGTAAAGTATGAAGGGGCACAGTCATGTGCATGGATGGGCCAAGAGGATAAGGATAGGGGCGCCTGGGTGGCTCAGTGGGTTAAGCCTCTGCCTTCAGCTCAGGTCATGATCTCAGGGTCCTGGGATCGAGCCCCGCATCAGGCTCCCTGCTCGGCGGGGAGCCTGCTTCCACCCTCCCTCTGCCTGCCTCTCTGCCTACCTGTGAGCTCTCTCTCTCTGTCAAATAAATAAATAAAATCTTAAAAAAAAAAGATGATAAGGATAACTTGATGACAGTATTGTAAAGATAATAGATAATTTCCTAACAGTAGGGTTGATGAAATATATATGGGAGGGAATTATGAATTAATAGCATGTTTTTATAAAGACTTTCCCAAAAAATCTTGGTGAAAAAATTAGTCATTCTCTCTATAAAGGCATGTTCATAAATGTGCAATGTCCATGGCAATGTCCTTTCAAACATTTAATAGATATCTTTAATATTACATGTTCTCCAAGTAGCTATTATAGTTATCCCTCATGTATTCTACATTTACATGGAAAATATACTTCTTTGAAGTCCAACTGGGCGACAGAAAATAAAGGGAGCAAGGCATGTGAGTAACCTGAATCCACACAACTCAGTCCTTTCCCCTCAGTGACAGTCCAGAGGAGAAGACAAATACATGTTGGCTCAGTGAAGAAATGCATGAATAAGCCTATAGATGCACTTATTTTAAAGAGAGTTGTAAATAACTTGCAGATTGATTTTCCCAGTCAGCAGGAAATGAGAAGAAGCAATTTAGAAGGAACTAAAGGAATTAGAAGACTGTGAGGGACAGGTACACTGAGAGCTGAGAAAAAAAAAAGTGGGGAGAGGGACAGCTGAATAGGTGAATTCTGGTACTGAAGGACTACAGCATGAAGACAGAAGATAGAAGAAAGGCACCACTATTTGAGATGAAGTATAGGGCATGTTTCTGAAAGCACAGTCCCTGGACCAGCATTAGGATCACTTGGAAATTTAGAAATGCAAATACTCAGGCCCTACCTCAAAACTACTTAGTCAGAAACTCTGAGGGTGGAGCTCAACAATCCAACAAACCCTCCGGCGATTCGGATGCCCACTGCAGGGTGAGGCCCCCTGGTGGTTAGGTCTCTAAATCCAGAAGTTGTCAGTGTTTCAACACAGTGAAATGGGCGCTCATGACTTGGATCATAGTGAAAAAGTTACTTTATATAGAATACTTCACCTAGGGCAACTGGGTGGCTCAGACAGTTAAGTGTCTGCCTTCAGTTCAGGTCATGACCTCAAGGTCCTGGGATGATCCAGTCCCACATGGGGCTCCCTGCTTAGCAGGGAGTCTGCTTCTCCCTCTCCCTCTGCCTGTTGCTCCCCCTGCTTGTGTGCTCTCTCTCTGTCAAATAAATAAATAAAATCTTGGGGGGAAAAAAAAGGAAGGGGAAAAAAAAAAACCTCACCCAAGAAGATAGGAAAGTTACCAACCGTGACCATACATCTGATTTTCCTGGGGCAGCGTTGGTATAAATATATTGTCTAGCACTGTTAAAAATAGTATTTCCTTTGCTCTTGAAAGTATCCCCATGTGGTTGATAAATTATATAGTTGCTCTGTTAATAGCTTGGAAAGATTACAGTCAATCTTGTTACAATCAAGAGAAGTAATGGAATTTAAATGAAAGTTGAGTTATTTGGTAAATTCCCACCCCTTATTCCTTGATATAAACAGATAATGAGATTTTAGTTTGTCAATATTTTCCTTACTTAGACTCATTACCAACTTCCTTTGGTTAAAGATGGATTCTCACCATTCTCCAAGCTGGGTTTTAAGCTATTCTTGTCTTTTGCTGAACAGGACCTAGAGAGTACCATGGCAATGGAGCAGATTTGTTTCTCCTGAAAGTCTGGGTTCCCAGCCAGTTTGCCTTTGCATTCCACCTTCTTGGTTACTCACTTTTTAACCCCTAATGCAGTAGTACTCTCTCTTTTTTTCTCTTTCTTCATCAAAATGTTATCTGAGGAAAGGGTCTAAAAACTCAAGTGTAGTAGGAAAAAAATGAATATAGTCACATCGTGGGGGTTTGCATTTGGATAGAAAAGATTTAATTAAGTTACTAAAATGACCTGCAAGTATCATTCAATGAGCAGAATGGTTGGAAGACTCAGGAAGTGATGCAGTAGCTGGGGGCACAAAATGGAGGCCTCCTAGACTGAAGCCTAACCTTCTAGCCTACGTAAAGCATCTTGGCACCAGTGATGGGAACTCAACTTTGTCAGTGTCCCACCATTCAAACCCAGTATCAGTGATAGAGAAGGACCACTAATGAGGGCATCTTGCTAATCTCAATTAGTTCTAGATCCCAGTGTTAATATACTTTCTTGCAAGTCAACATATTCACTGAATTCTTCTTTTCTCTCAGGTCTTCAGTCTCATACTCTGTCCTCCCAAGTTGATCAGATAAATTCTTCCAAATAGCCAAGCCAGAGATTGACTTGATTGAACCTATAAATGGAGTTGTTTCACAAATTGGCTGCTAAAAATTGTTTGTTTTAGAGCTTCGGATTTTTATAGCTACAGGGGTGGCACTTACGGATCACATCCAGTGCTTTCATTTTGCTGAGGTGGAAACCGAGGCACAGAAAGGTCAAGTGACTTACCCATGAACACACAGTTGGTTGCTTCAAGAATTAAGATGAAGACCCAGTTTTCTGATACAGTTTCCTCTCTTTGTGCTCTTACTTGGATACTCAAAGGAGTTGGAGTCATTTCATAATTACCTCAATTTGGGTTTAGACCTTAAAATGAAGAGTAAAATATTGAAAGTGGAAACTGTGGAACTGCTTTTATGAGTGAAAACATGAGAATATTTTTCTGAAGCCTCTTTTGGGGATGATAAAAAATGTAGAGACCATTACATAGAATCTTATTTTTTTTTTTAAAAACTCAGCTGTTGTTTTAACCAGAACACACTCTAGTTTAATAGACGTTCATGTTCAAGGGAAACAATAAAATCAGTGTATTCACGCACACATTTACATCTCCCTCTACAATAACTGACATCCTATTTTTGTCAATGCTTTCTTTCAAATGAATGAGCAGCTTCCTCCTACTTCAGGTGAAATAGGAGACTGCCCAGTTCACAGTCAATGCTGAGGGCAGGATGATTTGTTACTTGGCGACAGTGATACCATATAGCTGTATTTCTCAGTTCCTCCATTCCCCTCGGCTCTAGGGGGAAGGGCAACTACTCCTGGAAAGAGTAGTCACTGTGGGTACTTCTCCTCCCCGTAGGAGGTACTAGACAAGGCAACGGTGTCACTCTGCACTAATGGAAAAAAGAGAACCAGGAGCAAGGATGATAACAAAACATATCCAAGGTGCAGTTTTATATAACAAAATTTTCTATTTTGTTTTATTAGAAAATACAGATATTGCGTTGAAGTTTAATGTGTCATAAAATTTGAACCCTCGTTAATGGCCAAGAAGTGTTACTATTGTTAGAGTGCTCATACTTCATTAAGTTTTAAAATACCAATAATCTAAAAAGAAGTATGTTTAAATAATCATCTGATATTGAGGGAAAGGAAAGTTTCTTTGAAGGAAGTACATTTTTTCAGGGGCCGCTGGGTGGCTCAGTCGGTTAAAGCATCTGACTTCAGGTTGGGTGATGATCTTGGGCTCCTGGGATTGAACCCGCTCCCGGTCTCCACCATCTTGGTGGGCTCCCCACCTCCTTTTTCCTCTCTCTCTGCTCTTCCCCCTGCTCGTGCTCTCTCTATCAAAATAAAATGAAATCTTTAAAAAAAAAAAAAAAGGGAAGTACATTTTTCAGTTGGCTTTTTTTTCCCCAACAGAAAGATCACTGGTTAAAGTATATTTTGTTGTTGTGTTACTCTGTGCTATTATAATTTCTTATAAGTGCCACAGCAATATAAATGGTTGTATTTTTAAGGATGTATTCATCTGAAGACAAATTTTGTATCTGCTGGGGAACTTACAACTCATTCATTCAACCTCTTCTTACAGAAACAGAACAAAACAAAATAAAGTCATGGCCCAGGAAGTTTGAGATATATGTCTTTCCTTGGAGAGGACAAGACAGAGCTGGAATCCACGCTAGGACTATGACACCAGAACATAACATGACTAGGTTTCAGTGTAGTTGGGGTTGTTAGAATCCCTTTTATTCCTATCATTTTCCCCCCAAAAGATTAAAAATAAGAATTAATTTAAATTTAATCAACTTCTCTAAGTTCTATATAAAATATGATGTAGAGAAGACTATAAAAACAGGAGTAATAACAACAGGAAGATAGTGAAAAGCCAGGAGAACCAAAAATGCCTAGGTTCTAATTTGCTGGCAACAATATAAACAAATTAGTTATTGCTTCTTATGAAAGTATTTTTTCAAATATAGAGGAAATTGTGAAGATTAGTTCCTATTGCTATATATGTTGAAGCAACTTAGAAACATTAAAAAAAAAATCAGAAAATTGCTAAAAAGAGGCCAGGATACTGTGAGCATGAGGACAAGGAAACCAGCCCTTATGACCAAATCTAGTAAGGAAAAGGCCAAAGAATGACAAATGTTCTTACTACCACCTATAATTCACTTCTCAGAGAAGTGAATTAAAACAAAGGGAAAGGAAAAAGAAAAGTAAGATGTGATATTTTAAGATATAAAAATACTCTAAAATTTGAATTAACTTTACTCAAGAGGAGAAAGACAATTTTAACAGAGGAAACACCTAAAATAGTCCCAAAGAAATAGCAATTACTCAAAGTAAAAATAAGAACTCATGAATCAGTGTCTTGAGTATAAACTTTATCTTCCTGACACATCACGCATTATGTAATGAAAAAAATAGTAAAACAGTAACCAGGGAAAAGTAGCTCAGGTCAGTGTTTTGTATTCCTCAACATAATGAAGATAAATGAAAAGAGAATTGAACCATATATACCAAAGCCCAATAGGAAGCAGCCTTGAAAATACAATATACCAGTGCAGTGAGTATGCTTTGAGGTATGTCTACAGTATCGACCTAGTTTATTTGCAACAAAGAAGATCAAGTATCCGTATTCAAACCCTTTAAAATACTTAGTCAATGGTCAATATATAATGAGTGTTGTATTTATTAAACATTTGTATATAGTTGTCACAGGCATTGTGATAAATGGATTATTCCATTCCATATACTCAATACAGTTATTTGAGATAGATGCTATTATTCCAATTTTGTTGATGAGGTAACTAAGCCCAAGAGAGCTGCCCTAACTTGTCCAGAAATTATGTAGCTCATTAAGTTAGTATTTGAACCAGGCGGGCTTACTCAAGAATCTAAATGTTGAGCCACTGTTTTAGCAAAACTCTGATTCCTATACCATGATCCCTGTTGTCCTAGAGCTTAAAGTTTAACAGTTTTTTTTTTAACTATAAAATTTAGAGCAATAATAGTGAATGAAACCGGCCCTTTAAGACAGGCTAGAAATTAAATCATGGATCTCTCACAGGCATTTTTCATATTAAGTGGGGTGGAAACTGCATATTTTAAATTTCTTGGAGAGGATGGGTGTTAATCTTGATATCAATGGAAAAACAAAACAAAAGACAAGGAAAAAGAAAAAGAAGAAAGGACTAGTCTGCAATTGAAAAAGTTCAGAGAACTCAAGCAGATGTAAGCAGTGAACATGTTGGTGTTCAGGGAGATGCCTAAGACTGGTATCATTGTGGTAGTTTTCCTGCAGTGTTTGTGTGATCAGGAAATGAATTGCAAGGGTGGGGTGTGGGGGTGGGGTGTCCTGTTGTCAGGCACATCGGACCACCTTAAGTGAGGCCACTTGACATCTGGCTGAAGGAGAACAAACCTGCCCTTTGTCTCTCCTGCTGGATTCCTATCTGAAGTCCTTGTTTTGACCCTCAGCCATGTGGCTGTCCTCTTCCTGTTGTTTCCCTGGCGTCAGAAGGATATATATGGGAGGATGCTGAACTTTCTCACAGGATCTTGTTCTTCTCTCAGGTTTCCCAGGTGCCAAACTGGCTTCTTCAAAGGAAAATGATGCTAATTTATTAAAGGCAAGAAGCAAACCCAGGGGGACTTAGTGATCTTGTACACAGTTAAATATATTAGAAGCTTTGAGTCATTTTCTTCTCATACTTAATTTGACGAAAATGCAATTAGTATAGAATAAATGTCAAGATTATGGGGATGTATGTTTTAGTCTCACTTCTCTGGAACCCTTTCCTTGTGTTAAAATACTTTGCTGAGGTATTGAGAATCTTAATTCTTTTTTTTTTTTTTTTAAAGATTTTATTTATTTATTTCACAGCGGGAGAGAGATCACAAGGAGGCAGAGAGGCAGGCAGAGAGAGAGAGAGGGGGAAGCAGGCTCCCTGCGGAGCAGAGAGCCCGACGCGGGCCTCGATCCCAGGACCCTGAGATCATGACCTGGGCCGAAAGCAGAGGCTTTAACCCACTGAGCCACCCAGGCGCCCGAGAATCTTAATTCTTAAGAGCTAGAAACATTTATTTCCTGTTAGTTGTTTTAGATTATTCAGATAAATTTAACACTCAATCCGATTTGCTCGGGCAATTGTAATGTACCTCAAAATGTGCTGTGCTTTGTTGGAATCAGGAAAGCTACTTTCAGCAAAGGGGGAATAATTACCCCCAAAGTGTGAAACAAACACTAATCATTATTAAGGACATTTTTTGTAAGAGGGAGGTTGAAACAGCTTCTATATATAATGGGTTCTCATATTTGCTGATTTAGATTGGTGGAATTTACATTCCAAAAGAAGGGACCAGAAGCCAAAGAAGTATACTTAGACCATTGTCTTTAGTCTTCTGATGTTCAAATGACATACCCTAGAGAAACTAGTCTTAGGAGTTCAGAACCCATCTCCTGTCTCAGTGAGACAACTTCTTTCATGAAACTGTTTTGGGGATTTTCCATGAACTATGGCTAAATAATATTTTATCATGTACTTGGTTTTACAGAAAAAAACAACTCTTGGGACATAAAACTTTGTATTTCACGAAATTAACTTCTGACCTTTGTCAGTTTAGAAATAAATGTATACATAGTTGTACTTTATTTCTTTTCTTTTAAAATTTCTTCTAATTTGTATCTTCTTGTTATGTGCTAGGTAGCTTTCAAAGTGACCAAATATTTTTTTAAAGAAGGCAGAGTTTAAATAAATAATCTATAATAATTTCAAACAGTATACACATTATATTTTGTAGTTGCTTTCAAAATGAATACCCTTTTGTACACATGTTTATATTTGTAATATTAATATAGTTTACATATTTGTAATTTTAGTGAAAATGCTGTATTTCACTGGCTGATGTACCATAATTTGTTTAACCATGTTCTTTTATCCCATGTGAAAGCACAGCTGTAGTACACAGGTTTCATGAAAAGAATGATTATTACCATTAAACATATTATCTGACACATTTAATCTTAAATTACGTGCTTGAATTTTTTCATGAGGTGCTAGAAGCAAAGCCATCAGGTAGAGATCTTCAGCAAGGGAAAATAAATGCTTATATGCTTGTATGTGCTTCTGCAGATGGGGATGGTCCTGTTTCAAATTACAGTGTGGGGACATGAAGTGGCATAATAGTATTGCAGGGAAAAAAGAGTGAAAGATAAAAGCAAAATAAGACTCTCGGGACTATTTCTCAAGAGGAAACTACAGACACTTTTCAGGTTGAACCAGGGAAACTGAATGTTTTTGAGTGAAAGTTTGTGGAATGTATACACTCTTGAGAGAAAGATGATTTTTTTAATCTTTCCTGAAATTTTATTTCAAGTTTCTTGATGATCTATGATAAACATTCAGTAGGTTGACTTTTAGTTTTCTTGAATGTTTCCTTTCCTGTGTAGAAGATTTTTATTTTTATCATTGAGAAATACTTGAATGCAAGGGAGTATGGACTTAATTTTTAATTGCACATGGATTTGTTTCATTGATTGTTTTTATTTTAGCAACCATCAACATTATCTTTGTGATTGCTATATAGAACTATAATGTTATTCCAAGTTAATTGTGGGAAAAGTACTGTCCTACACTTAAAACAAATGATAAACCTTAATGGCAGAAAGGAGACTTTTGTAGAAAAACAGCAATAACTGCCAGGGAAAGTTTCAGCTGTGTGAACTCAATCAGTGAAGGGTGAAGCTGGCTATGCTCCTTTCAAACTGAGGTGTTGGGCATCCTATGAATCAGAAGACCGAGCTGCAATCACGGAGAGACCTGGGAGAAGGAGTATCTTTGTGGCCAGTAGGGGAGAAGTACTTGTTTGTTTTCATACTGATCATGAGTGTTCATGTCCAGTGATTTTTGGCTTTAAGAATGGGAAAGGCTAACATTTTGCTATAAAATTATTCCATATCCCATTATATTAATGTGTTCTCAAAGTTCGAGTATCTAGTCCAATTTCAAACTAATAAAATGATCAGTGGTGTTAGTTGTTCACTTTCTGATCAAACTCTTGCAGTTAGATAAAGAACTTCTAGAACTTTCTTACCTCCTTGGAGGAAAAACCCTTTCCCCAATGGGCATCAAGAGTGAGACCATGGGTCAGAATAAGCCCATTTCTTCCCATACTTCCAGGTCTCCATTAGTAGAAATGAAGAAGGGGCCTCTCCTTTCTACCACCCTTTTACCCTTCTTTTTTATACCTCCCAATACTCCCAGTCCTGCTGCTCTCTCTTAGGACAGGTAGACCATGCAACAGAATTACCTTGGGGTAATTCCAAATGTAGGTCCCTGGTCCCTATAATATCACTGACTAGAAATTTCTGGGGAGGGGTCTCTGGAATCCACAATTTTACCAAGCTCCCCCAGTGATTCTTATATACACTGCAGTCTGAGAACTGCTGTTTCAAGAGTCTTAAACACAGAGAAACTGTAGATATTTCCTTGCAAACATAGAGTATAAAGTTTGCAAAGTGCTTTTACACAGCAGCTCATTAGATCCCTAGAAGAATAAAATGAGATAAACAAGGCAGGTATTGATATTTTATTTTACAAGTAGAGATAATGGGTATCTGAAATGCCCAAATTTTTTAAAAAGATTTATTTGTTTGTTTGTTTGTTTGTTTGTTTGTTTTAGATGGGGCAGGGAGGAGCAGAGGGAGAGGGAGAGAGGAACTTAAGCAGACTCTGTGCTGAGCACGGAGCCAGATACGGGGCTTGACCTCATGACCCTGGGATCACAAACTGAGCCAAAACCAAGAGTTGGACACTTAACTGACTGCATCACCCAGGTTTCCCTGAAATGCCCAGTGTCTTGGTCAACCCATAGCAGAGCTCAAAAGCTCTTAACACAACATGCTATGAATAATATTGGCTGTGGAGTGATGAGATTTATAGTTTACTCCTTCTCTTACATTATCTCATTTATTCTTCCCATAAACCTGTGAGGTAGATAAGGCAAATAGTATTAAATCTATTTGACACAGGAGCATACTGAGACTTCAGAGGGTTGAAGAGAATTGCCCAAAGTTGGAAGCTAGAAAGTGGCAGAACCAGGACTCCGGCTCAGGTTTTTCGAGTCCAAGTGCTACCTGGTGTCTACTTTTTACTACTATTCAAATGAGCAGCAAATGAAGAAGTTTCAATGAAGTATGAATATTTTTTCAATTTTTGATTGCTTAATGTTTAATAAATAATGCTTATAACACGTTTCTTATGTATGTCTGACTTTCTCACTAGTGTAGCAAATAAAATCATTTCTTGTTTCCACTGTCCCATTTTTATAACTGAGCATCATAAAACTTCTTATGAGACAGTTATTTATTTATTTTTAAAGATTTTATTTATTTATTTGACAGAGAGAGAGAGATCACAAGTAGGCAGAGAGGCAGGCAGAGGGAGAGGGGGAAGCAGGCTCCCCACTGAGCAGAGAGCCTGATGCAGGGCTCGATCCCTGGACCCTGAGATCATGATCTGAGCCAAAGGCAGAGGCTTAACCCCCTGAGCCACCCAGATGCCCCATGAGACAGTTTTAAAAAAGATTTTATTATTTATTTTAAAGTTTTTATCTATTTATTTGAGAGAGTGAGAGAGAGGACAAGTGGAGGGGAAGGGCAGAGGGAGAGAGAGAGAATCTTAAGCAGACTGCTGAGCTCAGAGCCTAATGCAGGCCTTGATCTCACAACCCTGAGATGATGACCTGACCAGAAACCAAGAGTCGGATTCTTAACTGACTGGGACACCCAGGTGTCCCAAGATAGTTGTTTTTAAAACTGTTGCTTTTAAGGTCATAGTAACTTTCAAAATATAGTTATTAAATCCAGTACCATTTCCCCATCCTTCTCCTCCCCACTCTTCCTAGAACTTGGCACTGTTGAACAACCTCCTTTCTTCCTGAAAACTTCTTTCTATGAAGTGGTATGCTTGTGATTCATCTATGCTTCGCTGGGTCCTTTTTATCCTTCTATACCAAATATTTGTCTGTAATTGCCTTCCTTTTGCCTTAATGGAGTTCTGCTTGCAAATACATACATTTCCACAATTTCAGTTACTCGAATTATTCTGATCACTCTCAAATGTATTTCCAACTTTTCCCCTGAGCTCCAGATCTATTCAGAATATTGAACATTGTAAATACTCAACAAATATTTCTTGAATTAGATTTCCATTTGCATACCATCTCATTTACTGAAGAAACATTTACTGAGTGTCTACTAGGTATCAGATAATATTCTAGGTGCTTGGGATATATCAGCGAATAAAGCAAAGTTACCCTTCCTCATGGTACTTTTTAGTGGCAGAAGAGAGACAAGAAACAATAAGCATAAATAATATAAAAAGTAGATTGTGAGAAGCACTCTGAAAAAGAAGAGAAAAGGACAGGATAAAGAGAATCAAGAGTGTAGTTAGCAGGGCTGGTGATAGGAGAGTAATTGCGCTCTTGTATAGGGTGGTCAGGGCTGGACTGGCTCAGACAAAAACACGTGTAGAAGTCTTAAAGGATGTGAGGGAGTTAACTTTGAAAATATCCAGGGGAAATTGCATTTTAGGCAGAGGAATAGCCACTGAAAGATGTTAAAGCATGAATGTATCTGATATATTCAAGAAATAGTGGTAGGAGAGTGGGTCAGAGAAGAAATGAGAAGTCAAATTGTTTAGAGTCTTGTCAGGCTTTGACTTTTATCCTTTTTGGAATGGGAAGCTATTGGAAAGCTTTGAGCAGAGGAATGACATGATGTATTTTACAAGTTTAATGGATTATTCTGGTTACTGTGCCGAAAACAGGTATAGGATGCTAAGGATAGCTCTGAGAGGCCAACTGTAACGCTATTTTCCAATCTGGGCAAAGTGTGATAGTGGAGAGTAGAGTTGATGGGAGATGATCAGCTTGTGGATATATTTTGAACATAGAGCCACTAGCATATCCCAATGTATTAGATATGTTTAGCCTGAACAACTAGAAGAATGGAGTTGCCATCAGTTGAGATTAGAAAGGTTGCAGGCAAAGCAGGTTCAATGGGGAAGCATCAGGAGATCACATTTGGACATGATAAATTTGAGGCATCTATTTGATGTTTAAGTGGAAATGTTGGATAGGATTCTGGGATTCTGGAGTGATATTGAGCTGGAAGAATGAACGTGACTGTGGGTGCCATATAGATGGTGCTTAAAGTCATGAGTGGACGAGACCGTCATGAGGATGAGCGTTGGATGGAGAGGACTAAAGGATCAAGGACTGATCTCCAAGGCACTAACTACAACATTACAAGTTTGAGGAGAAGAGGAAGAGCCAAAGAAAGGAGACTAGACAAGTTTATCTGTGAGGTAGGAGGAAAAGCAAGAGAGCACAAAATCTTAGAAAGAAAGTAAAAAAATTATCAGGGAGGTGAGAGAGCACAGTTGCCTCCAATGCTGTTGTTAATTTAAGGTGACAGTAGGAAATTGGTCATTGGATTTAACAATGAGGCAGTCATTGGTGATCCTCACATGAGCAGTTTTGGTGAAATAGTAGGGATGAAAGCCCGATCTGAGTGATTGAACAAGTGGGGTAAGAAGAAACAATGCACATTGATTCAAACTCAAAGTGTCTACAACTTGGCTATTATCCTCCTTAAGTTATTCTTTCTCAGGATATATATATATATATATATATATATATATATATATATATATATATATATATATTTGTGGTGGCACCTGCATTCTCTCAATCACTCATGGTAAAAGCCAAATCTCTACTCGTTTATTTCTCTCTTATCCCCCCACATTAATCAACTAGCAAGTAAATTTTACAGAAAAGACCACTAGAAAAAATATGTACTTTAAAATCAGACATACCTAGTTAGGAAGTTATTTGATCTCTTAGCCTCAGTTAAGGAGGATAATATTATTTACCACCTGTATATGTATACGTGTTATATATATTTCATATATGTTGTATATATAATCATATATATAATATATAAAAATGCATATGACATAAAATAATAAAAAATATATATGCTCATATATAATGCATCTAGAACAAAACAAGAGCTCAAAATGTGTTGTTTCCCTCCTGCGTGTCAATCAAAGTGTTTTAAGATCTCTTCCTTCTTGTTGCAGCCTTAGCCTAAGACACCAAGACCATTATTATGTATCTTTTTGTCAAAGTAATCTGTAATGTTTCCTCAGCTTCCCATTTTGCCCTTGTCCAATACATTGTCAGACTAATCTCCTTAAGCCACATCTCAAACCATATCACTCCCACAACTACAAAAAATTTTTTAGTGACTCTCCATTACTTGGAATAAAGCCCAACATACTATAGAAATAATGGCAATATTTTGCTCCTGCATGATAGGTAGAGCTTCCCCCATCCCTGCCCCAGAATTTGCCAGAGTAAGCTGGGCAAATGAAACCATCTGTTGATTCTTGTGCACGATTTTACATTGTGCTTTTACTTATGCTCTTCCTTCCGTTTGGTATTCCTGCTCCTCATCTCCACCTATCAAACAAAACCTTAGCCACTTTTCAAGGCTTAGCTTAGATGCCATGTTGGTCATGGAAACTTTCTGACCCACATCACCTACCCCATCTGCCAACCAAAAAATTCTCTCTCTCCTCTTTATCTTTCTCTCTCTCTCTCTCTCTCTCTCTCTTTAAAGCATCTTTTATTTCTTGTAAAGAACACAAATAATTCTTTACTGTTTAATAATCATTTATGAATGTGTCAAACCTCCCTTTTTTTTTTTTTAAGATTTTATTTATTTATTTGACACAGAGAGAGAGAGAGATCACAAGTAGGCAGAGAGGCAGGCAGAGAGACAAGGAGAGGAGGAAGCAGGCTCCCCGCTGAGCAGAGAGCCCGATGCAGGCCTAGATCCCAGGACGCTGAGATCATGACCTGAGCCGAAAGCAGAGGCTTTAACCCACTGAGCCACCCAGGCGCCCTCAAACCTCCCTTTATAGAATATATGCTCTGCAAGGACCAAGATCAGGCATGATTGATCTTTGTGTTCAGTTAGCACTTAGGACAGACTTTGTACTTTTGAAGTATTCATGATGTGTATGTTGAATTGAATTATTGGGTCCTTTTATTGCATTTTTGGCTTTAAAATTGAAGTTATTGTCTTAAAAGTTACTTATGTCATTTGATCTTAGTTTTTCATATTACTACCAGAGAGAATAAATCCCAAGAATAATCCAAAACTATAAAAAACAAAAATGCCTTGGCTGAAATTGATGCAATCAGCCTTCAAGCCTACTATGGTAAAATAGCAGAGTCATCTCTAATTCAAGGTGACCAAGTGATTTTGAAACTGAAATGCCTTTTCAGTCATTATTTATAAAAGTTGTATTGACAGAAAAATAGTACATCTCTATTGTTCCCAATGGGTTCAACATAAATATTATCTATTCTCTCTTACCCTTTACCTCCTTATTATTGATTTTATCTCTTTTCACTGCCAACTTAATTTAGTTGAGGGAACCAATACAAAAAAGTTGCTCCAAAATTGTTTGCTCTTGTATCATAAACAAAACTTGTTAAAATACATTTAAACTAAATATTTTAAAACCGAAGTCAGGTTAGTCAATATTTGAGTGAAATTATGTAATACCAATTCCATCACCTTTGATTTACAGATTCAAACTAGGAATGCCAGGATGCGAGTCTGGCAATGACTAGCAAATCCAAACGTATCCCGAGAGCTTTTTCTGTGATGACATATATTAGTTTGATATATCAGAACTATTGTCTGTTCACAGGACCACTGAAAAATTTACTAAAATGAGTATTTACCAATCTTGGCTGACTCTGAGGAGGGAGAAATATCCTCTTATGGACTGAATGTTTGTGTCCTTCCCCAAATTTATATATTGAAACTGTAACTCCTACCGTGATGGTACTTAGGGGTGGGCCTTTCCAAGGTGATTAAGTTTGGATGAAGGCTGGACCGTGAGGCCTTCATGATAAGAAAGGAGACCAGAGTCTTTTCCTGCCTTGTGGAGAACAGCAAGAGGGTGACCATGTGCAAAACAGGAGAAGAACTCTTGTCAGAAATGGAATCTCCAGGCACCTTGATCTTAGGCTTCCCAGCCTCCAGAACTAAGAGAAAGAAATGTCTGCTTTTGAACCTATGCAGTCTGTGATAGTTAAAGCAGCCTGAAGTAAGACAGTATCTATCATTTGTTTTCCAAACAAAGGCACTTTTGTTGTCTTTTTTTATTTTCACTAAAAACTCAGGCTGGTGAAGTCATCTGTGACTGCACACACTTCACATTCAGCAAATATGTCCTGAGAGCTTATTAGTTCCAGGCACAAGCTAGATACTTTCACATGCATTAACTCATTTAGTTTTCATAATAATCTGGGAAGTGGGCATTGCTACGTATGGCACCAAATACGGGTTTCATGGAAAGGTTCCCATTTTACGGATGGGAAAACTGTACTCCAGATAGGTTAAGTGATATAGCAAGTAGTTGTTGCCTCCATAAAGGAAAGGTCTGTTCTGTCTCATCAGTTGCTAGTATCTAGTAGCTAACGCAGAGGTACTAGTATCTCAGTAAATATGGGTTTGATAAATTATTGATAGTAAATAAGGGATAAAGCTGGATTCAAACACAGATCTTCTAATTCCAAGCTTTCTAATGCCCAGCACATTATGTCCTATATTAATATAGTTGATATTAATTAATGTGATATTAATTAATGTTAATATGTGTCCTATATTACATTCATTACTTTGGAAATATTAAGGCTTTTCCATATTGTTTTAAAAGCCTAACCAGTTATTAAATGGTTTTTATTATAAAGCCAACAAATGGTTGTAAAGATCTGACAGCTCAATACTGTGTGATGGGAGAAATGCTCTGTGCCCTGTACCAAAAGTAACCACTATCTGGAGTTAGGTATATATCCAGGGTCCCTGGATGGCTCAGCTGGTTGAGCATCTGACTTCTGATCTCAGCTCAGGTTTTGATTTCAGGGTCGTGAGTTCAAGCCCTGTGTTGGCCTTGGGTATGGAGCTTACTTAAAAAAAAAAAAGTATATTTCCTACAAGATGCCCTCAGTGCACACATGGAGTATATATTTACTTACCTATACAATTTTGAAGATTAAAAAAATGGCATTCTCATGCTGTTTTGTGATTTTCTTTTAACTTCAAATCTATGTTATAGTTATTTTTCATATCCTGCAGTTTATTTTAATGACTGTTGTATTCCCTTAGTTTTATGCATTGCTATTTAACCAGACCCCTACTGATGAATAGTGAATAGTGAAATTTCACTATTATAAACATGCTGTAATGAATACAAGTCTTTGAACATTTATGACAGTATATCTGTCAGATAAATTATTAGATAAACTTACTGTTAAAGAAGGTCATAGGATGTGACTGCAGGTTGACCAGAGAGCTGGTCTGTCCATAGAATGTATATTCTACCATCTATTGTATGACAGCTCTCTTGTATCCAAAATGAATGTTCTGCCTACTATGCCCATACTAGCAGCTATTTCAAGGATGGAGCCTTCAGAGACTAAGGTGTTGTTGAGACCAGGTGTATTGAATATGTGACTGAACCCAGTTAAGGCCTCTGTATAAATTTTAAGATTCCGATGTGTGGGTATCGAGACTGATTGGTCTCCTGGCCATTTCAGACAAGCCACATAAGTTCCTTTGCGTATTGAATCTGTCTGTGTGGGGCCGAATTGATATTATCTATAAATAATACAAAATTTGAATAATGAATTTCATCCAGGAAACTCCCCAGGATGGTGGACCAACATTGGGTCAAATTTGATATCCATTGCCAAATTACCTTAACAAATGTGTTCATTTTATATTTTCACTAATAGTGTATGAGAACTCTTTTTAAAATAAGTAACACATATGAACACTGGGTATAATCCATTTATCTTTTCCAATATTACTGGTTAGAAAATGTGAAATTTAAAAAACTTATATTTAGGGCGCCTGGGTGGCTCAGTGGGTTAAAGCCTTTGCCTTTGGCTCAGGTCATGATCTCAGGGTCCTGGGATGGAGCCCTGCATTGGGCTCCCTGCTCAGCAGGGAGCCTGCTTCCTCCTCTCTCTCTCTGCCTGCCTCTCTGCCTACTTGTGATCTGATCTCTCTCTCTCTGTGTCAAATAAATAAATAAATAAATAAAATCTTAAAAAAAAAAAGTTATATTTAGTTACTTGTTGAAATCATCATTGACCGTATTCCTTTCTCTGTGTAAAGCTTATTCTCTATCCACTAATTTCCTATTGGGTTGTTAGGATTGATTAGGAAATTCATTTCAAATGTTAAAAAGGTTTATCTTTTGCCACTCATGTATATTTTTTATATGTGGGAATTTGATTGAGTGGACAAGTTTAATTTTCATTTGACTGGGTTTATCAATCTTTACTCCCCCCAGTGGTTCCTGGATTACCTTTTACAATGAAAAAAGACCTTCCTAATTCAAAGATTTTTTTTAAAAAGATTTATTTATTCATTTGAGGGAGGGAGGGACAGAGGGAGAAAGTCTCAAGCAGACCCCTGCAACCCTGTGGAGTGCAGAGCCCCAGGTGGGGCTCGATCTCATGATGCTGAGATCATGACTTGAGCTGAAAGCCCGAGTGAATGTTTAACCGACTAAGCCATGTGTGCACCCCTCTAATTCAAAGATTTTTAAAAAATTGTTTATAGTTTCTTCTGTAGTTTTTATCTTCATTAGTGTTTTGGTCTATGATTCATGCATTCATCAAACAAATATTTACCATATACTAGCTATGTGTCAGGCATCTTATGTTAGTGTATAAAACAGACAAAAATGTCTGCATGGAATAATGTTTGATCCACTTAGATATTCTTTTAATATACTTAATTCAATTTGCTATACTATTGTTAATTATTTTAGCATTGGATCAGTAGTTGAGCTATGTGAAATTTACTTTGATAACAGGAATGAGGTAGAAATACATTTTTTTTTTTTTAAGATTTTATTTATTCATTTGACACAGAGAGAGAGATTACAAGTAGGCAGAGAGGCAGGCAGAGAGAGAGGAGAGAGGAGGAAGCAGGCTTCCTGCTGAGCAGAGAGCCCGACGCGGGCCTCGATCCCAGGACCCTGGGATCATGACCTGAGCCGAAGGCAGCGGCTTTAACCCACTGAGCCACCCAGGCGCCCAAGGTAGAAATACATTTTTGTTTTGTTTTCTTTATAGGATTACCTATTTATCTCAACTAAATATTTACCTTTCATTGTTGGTTTTCAAGTAGCACCCTTATGAAAAACTAAGTACCTGTAGGTACTTGGGTCTATTTCTAAACTCCATTCTGAACATTGATCCATTGTGTCTGTTTCTGAACCAATACTACAATTTTAAAATTGCTGTAGTTTATAATGAATTTTGATTTCTGAAGGAAATAATTTCCCCTTGAAACTCTTGTTTTACAGATTTATTTTTCTGACTCTTACAACATACATAAGTCTTCCTAATAAACTTTATAAACATTTCATCATGTTTTAAAAATTCCTGGTGTTGTGACTGGGATCGCATTGACTTTATGGATTCATTTAAGTATAAATGATCACTACCCAATACTGAATCTCCTCACCCAGCTGGTTTTTATTTATTGGAGTCTTCTTTCATGTCCCACAATAAAGTTTTAAAGCTTTCCTTATATAGCTCTTGTATTTATCTTATTTTGTGGACTTGGGTTTTTGTATTTTGGTTATTATTTTTAACAATACTATTTTTTCTATTTTATTTTATAATCTCTGTAGAAAGAACAGCTATTGATTTTTGTTGATTAATTTTGTAACTTATTCCTTTACTGTTTTTCCTTATTGTTTTTATGTTTTTTTCCTTAGTTTTTCAAGTACACAATGATGGTCATCTATAAATATTGAAAAACTTGCTTCATTCTTTCCAATATTTACACCTTATTTTCTTTTTAAAATGCATTGGCTCATCTTGCAGAACACTTACAAATAGCTGTGCCAGTATTTGGGATCCTTGCCTGGGTCTTGAGTTATACAGAATTGCCTTTATTACTGTTTTTCTATGAATATTATTGCTGGTTTTGGGGTTTATGCAGATATTATTATATCATGTTGAAGAATTATCCATCTTTTTCTTTTTTAAAAGATTTATTTATTTATTTGAGAGAAAGTGAGAGAGAATGTGTGAGCAGGGGGAGAGGCAGAGGGAAAGAATTTCAAGCAGACTTCCTGATGAGTGTCGAGCCCCACTAGGGGCTAGATCTCATGACTACTGAGATCAAGACCTTAGTGAAACCAAAGGTCAGATGCCTAGCCGACTGAGACACCCTGGTGGTCCTGCCTCTATTTCACTAGGATTTTTAGATTGGTAAAGGATGTCAAATTTTGTTATATGCTTTGTATTATTTGATCTCATTTGACCAATTAATAGGACATACTGTTTTAGTAAATTCCTTAATATTAAACTATTATTTTTCCACGGTGGAGATGAATCTAACTATGTTATGGTGTACTACTGATTTCTATTTGTGAATTTATTTATTCATAAGTGGAAATGTGATATAACATAAATATTTATTTACAACTAGCTTTTTTTTTGACTCAGCAATGTTTTGGTGATTTTTCTTTTATGAATATATTGATCTGCCCTGTTCTTTTTGTCTGTTGCATAAAATTTCATAGCATGGATAAATTGCAATTAATATAATCACTCCTTTGTTGAAGAACATTCAGATTTTTCCTTTTTGTTTTTTTATTTGCCTATTACTAACCATTATTGGTATTTCTAACAATGCTGCAATATGATCTTTACACATATAGCCTAATCTATTTGCAGAGTTTGGGGGTGTGGGTGGGGAAGATGCCCAGGTGTAGGACTTCTGAGTCATGAATCATGTGCATTTAAATACGTATCACCAAATTGACCTTTTTTTTTTTTTAAGATTTTTTTTTTATTTGACAGATCACAAG
>LNAC01000031.1:4901684-5001191 GCA_002007465.1 Ailurus styani
GATCCCAGGACCCTGAGATCATGACCAGAGCCGAAGGCAGAGGCTTTAACCCACTGAGCCACCCAGGCGCCCCCTTTTTCATTTAATTCTTAAAACAGCTCAATGAGAGGGGGGTAGCGCGTGGGTGGCTCAGTCGTTAAGCCTCTGCCTTCAGCTCAGGTCATGATCCCAGGACCCTGGGACTGAGGCCCTAATCGGGCTCCCTGCTGTGCAGGAAAGCCTGCTTCTCCCTCTCCCACTCCCCCTGCTGGTGTTCCCTCTCTCACTGTGTCTCTCTCTGTCAAATAAACAGATAAAATCTTAAAACAAAACAAAACAAAACAAAACAAAACCCCAGCTCTATGGGGCAGGTAGGTATTAATCACATCATGTTACTCTCATGTTTAAAAACTCTCTAATGGCTCTCCATTTCACTTACAGTAATCTCAAACTGTTACTGTGGCTAAGGGACCCACCCCACCAGGACCCTGTCCATTTCTTCTACTCCATCTCTTACCAACTCTCTCACCCTGCTCCACGCTATATGGCCTGGTCTCCATCTGTCCTTGAACATGCCTAACCAAGCTGCTTCCTGACTTGGGCCCCTGCGCCTGCTGTTCCTTCTGCCTGGCATGCTGTAATCAGGTTGTTCAGTGACTATCTCTTTGTCCTCACTAAGTCTCACCTTAAATTTTAGTTTCTCAATAGACTTTTGGTTTAAGAAAAAAACAGCAACCAAAACCCCTTTGTTTGGGGTTGTCAGATTTAGCAAAGAAAAAATACAAAACCCAGTTAAACTTGAATATCAGAGAAGCAACAAATGGTATTTTAGTATGTCATGTACAATATCCTGGACATACCCATACTCAAAAAATATCTGTTATTTATTTATTTATTTATTATTTGCAATTTAAATGTAACTGGATGTCCTGCAATTTATCTGGCAACGCTACCTCCACAGCCACTCTGTTATGGTACCCTGTTTTATTTTTTCCATGGGACTTTTCCTTTTAGAAATTCTGTTTACTGTTTGACTCTCCCACTGGAAGATGGGCTCCATGAGGGTGGGGCCCTGTCTGCCTTGTTCACTGCTTCATCCTCACAGCCTCTCATACTGTCTGGCACATAGTAAGTGCTCAATAAATACTTGCTAAGTATTTGTTATAAAAGTAAAACAAACAAAGAAGCCAGGATGGTAAGACCTCCCGGGCATACTGCTAGCTAGAGGAGACTGGAATCAGTATGGTGCCAAAGCCCAGCGACCTCTTCCAATTTTCCACATTTATGGTGTGGAGGGCAGTGGAGGAGGGAAGAGACATGGTGTCACCTGCTTTCCTTTTTCTTTTCTTTTTTTTTTTTAAGATTTTATTTATTTATTTGACACAGAGAGAGAGATTACAAGTAGGCAGAGATGCAGGCAGAGAGAAGAGGAAGCAGGCTCCCTGCAGAGCAGAGAGCCTGATCCGGGCCTCGATCCCAGGACCCTGAGATCATGACCTGAGCCAAAGGCAGAGGCTTTAACCCACTGAGCCACCCAGGCGACCTGTCACCTGCTTTTCAAGAAGCACTCTTAGTAGAATCAGAAGACCCCTGGATCAATAGATTAGGGAGAAGCAAGATCCGACAGAGTTAAACAAACCCTTTTCCATTTGCCTTGCAACGAAGCAAAGGAAGTAAATGCACTTGAATGAAAACAAGAGTCTCTGCATTTGGAATGGTGTGAGAGGCAGGGGACATCCTCCACATCTTCGTCCACCGTAAACTCCCTGCAACTTTAGGGCTGGCTAAATGAAGGTCAGACTTCAGAAATCCCTTGACCTGGATCACAAAAGGAACTACCGGTGTACATGCAAATAAAAAGCAAGGAGGGTGGATGGGATGAAGTCAAGAGAGAAGAAATCAAAGTCTCTTGTTGGATCCAGGGCACACAACGCGGCAGGAGCAGCAGTGTTCAGTCCCAGAATTCGGTCAGGTTCACCTCTCGATCGATATGGACGCTCTTTGCCCCACAGGACCCACCCAAGGCGCATAATCTTCTCTCTGGCTCACTTCATTGGACCCAGACACGAGCCGGCGCGCTCGTCCAGCCGTCGGCCCATAGAGAGCTACGTGGGGAGCTGTGGCCAGATCCTGGGGAGCAACCTGGCTCTGGTCCCTACCCATCTCCACCCGGCTCTCGCCTGCCCACCCTCCCACCCAGGAGGTGGAGGATGGTCCCGGGGTGCTTCCGCGGGGCTGCTGGTCGCGCTTGTCTTCAGCCCCATCCGCCCTGTTGTGTGAGGCGCGCGCGCGCCCAGCTGGGAGGCAGCCGCCCCCGCCGCTGACAGGTGCTGCCCTGAGGGCGCAGGGTGCGGTCCCTGGCGCAGCTGGACGCACACGCTCTGGCGCTTGTAGCTTCTCCAGCCCAAAGCCCGCGAGGAGAAGGAGCCAGGGCGCGGCCTGGGGGACTCCAGGGGACTGGAGCTGCGGAGCTCGGAGCTAGAAACTTTGCAGGCGCGGCGGCCGGGATTCGGTGGCAGCGTCAGGCCACCCCGGCAGGTGCAGGAGGAAGAGGCGGCGCCGGAGTCCGGCGGCCGAAGAACCTTGGAGGCGGCGGCAGTTTTTTCTCGCGCTGTCCTGAAGCCGCCGGGCACTCCCGGCTTCTGCTGCTGCGCCCGCCGCCGCCGCCGCCGCCGCCGCCGCCGCGGGGCTCCGGGAGGAGGTGCAGCCGGAGAGGGCGGAGGAGAAGAAGGAGGAGGAGGAGGTGGAGGAGGAGGAGGAGTGGAGAGGAGGAGCAGGGGGTGGAGGATGGAGCCCCGGGCAGCCGCGGCGGGGTCGCCCGAGCCTGCGGCGGCGTCCTCCTCCTTCCAGGCCCGGCTCTGGAAGAACCTGCAGCTGGGGGTGGGCAAGAGCAAGGGCGGCGGGGGCGGGCGCGCAGGGGGCCCAGAGCGCCGCACTGCGGACACCCCTTCGCCCTCCCCGCCACTCCCGAGGGGCAGGCGGGACGCACTGCCCGGCGTGGGGGGCACGGGCAGCAGGTGGAGCGGCTTCAAGAAGCGCAAGCAAGTGCTGGACCGCGTCTTCTCCTCCTCCCAGCCCAACCTGTGCTGCTCCTCGCCGGAGCCTCTCGAGGCCCGCGGTGCCGCCAGAACGGAGCAGGGGTCCACCCTGCGCCGCCGGATCCGTGAGCATTTGCTCCCGGCGGGAAAGGGGCAGACGACGACCGCTGGAGCAGCGGGAGGGACGCCTCCTGGCGGACGCTCTCCAGACTCGGCTCCCTCTTCGTCCTCCGCCTCATCCTCCCTGTCTTCCTCGCCCCAGCCTCCCGCGAGGGGGGACCGCACCCGAGATGAGGGTGCACGCCGTCGGGGCCCCGAGGCGCACTTGTGCCATCAAAAGAGTTCATCTCTGCCGGGCACTGCCTGCCTGGAGCAGCTTCTGGAACCGCCGCCGCCGCCTCCCGCAGAGCCAGCTCAGAGCCCGGTGCAGCCGCGGACCCCGGAGAAGGGCGAGGAGCTCGGCAGCAGCCAGGTGAGCTACTGGCGCGCGGCGGAAGACTAGGTGCGCGGGACACGCCCCTGGCTTCTTCGGCCCCGGGGCACATGCGGGGGGGGAGTGGAGGTGCTACCAAGTCAATAAGATAGCTGAAAGAAAACAGTCCCAATCCTGTCAAGTAAAGATACAGTTCTGACTTGCACCCCGACGTTACTTTTGGTAGAAGTAACGCGTCCCACCAGAAGCTGTTTGGGTAGCTTTATGCGTTGCCCATGGAAATGGTAGTGTTAATAGTAGCCAAATGGGAGAGGAATAAAGTCAGACGTAAAATGGGTTCTGTTTTTGGAGGTCTCCTAGAAGGAGTGAATTAGCTAAGTCTCACCTTCTGTAAAGAAAAACAAATCCAGCAACTTAAAAAAAAAATTATAACCCTGTATGAGGGAGTGGAGGGGCCACCATTGGAAACAAATGGCCCGCGGGGGGGAAAAAACAGTAACGTGGAGAGGTGAATCATTGGCGAACTTGAGGCCCTTTACTGGGGAAACCCTGAAAGCAGAAGTCTGCTTGTTTTCTCGCACTCCCTTCTTCGAAGTTCTGGCTGCAAGTAGATCGCTGCCCAACAAGTGGACAGCGTGAGCGTCTCAGCCCAGTTAGTCAGACTCGTCCCTGTGGCCTTTTCTAAGTTTTAACAGGCATCTGAAGCGGTTGCGTTTTAACTATGCTGCTCGATGTACATCGTGTTGCCTCTTTGTTCAGGCAAGAGTTAAGTTTGGTCCTGCAAGAGTCAAGTAAAACTGAACTTGTGGGGTTCTTAAGGCGTTCCACTGAGCAGCTGCTCTTACTCCCTCGGTTTTGCAGAGGAGACGCGCTCCTTTTGTTAATACTTACAAAGCGTGTTAGTGATAGCAAGCATTTTGTAAGTTCAGTCTGTCAGTGACCTGAAGAACTCTTTTCCTCTGCTACATCTTAGCTTATGTAAATCCTCATTATTTTGACTCTGATTAATTAATCTTTAATTAATTTAAAGGTTAATCTTTAGTTAGATTAAAAGTTGAGCTCCAAAACCATAAGGCCATGTTTGAACAGCAAGATACAGGAATGGATGGGCTATCAACTGAAAATTTTTATAATTTATTAGCTAATTAGTATAGTTTCAGAAAACAAGCCAGAATACAGGTGGATAACCTGATGTTATGGATGTTCTAGAAGACACCTGATGTTCTAGAAAAACTTCTTATTCTGAGAAGAGTAGAGATAACATTGACAGAGTCCAAATAAATAACTCTATGTTTTCTTTTATCTTGAAAGGTAATTGAATAAAACTGCTGTTTCTGGTTTCAAAAGTAAAGTAAAAAGTGGGTTTATTTATTTTTTTTTTATTTTTTTTTTTTAAAGATTTTATTTATTTATTTCACAGAGGGAGAGAGATCACAAGGAGGCAGAGAGGCAGGCAGAGAGAGGGGGAAGCAGGCTCCCTGCTGAGCAGAGAGCCCGATGCGGGCCTCGATCCCAGNAGGATTTACTGTTTAATGTGTACATAAACCTAAGGTGTAAGAACTTCAGGAGTTGGGGTGCTATTTGCATTTGTTTTTATTAACTTCTATGATCAAGAATAATACTACAACAAATAATTGAATTATTTTGAAGGTAGATATTTTACTTAACCCCCAAATTCTTTGCTGTTCATCGAACCAAGATTCTTAAAGCAAAAGCAGAGAACTCTGAATTAATCTCTGTTAGTTTTTACCAGAAAGTTTTCTGACACTATCAATCTTTAAAAAATACTGCCATGTAGTGATGAATTTTGTATACCAAAGACCTCAGCCTATTTTTGGAGCACATCCTGGACTAACATTGTGTGTGTGCTCTCCCCATATGCTTTACACCCTCCTGGATTTGACCCTTCCAGCAGCCCTACAGGACAGAGGTTCTTGTTGCCGTTTTATGGATTAGGAGACTGATGCTCAGAGACATTAAATAAGCTTTCTAGGGTCACATGGTTAATAAATGACAGGTTTTGTGCTAAAAAAGAGGTTTTTTTTACATTACCCTAACTGCCTTTGACAACTTTTAGAGCTCGTTGTATTTCTGAGATGATTAATGCTTGCAAGTTTACATACATTCTGGGGTTCCCCCCAGAATCAGTTCCATGATGTATTAGCTATATTAGTTTGTTCTTTTCTCTGTGATACATAATTTCATAACTATGACATCACATTTAAAAGTGACATTATTAATCATACCATCTAGCGTTCTAAAGAAGCTTTTCGGTATAAGGAACCAGCATTTCAACCAACACATAAAAAGAATAACAAAGCTAAAATACCTTTCAAAGAATAGGTGAAAGGTAGGGTGTAGGCAGCATAGTAGCCCCAAGGGGCTTGTTTGAGGCCACACACAGTCCCCGGAAGAGGCACCATTGCTGGTTCCCTGTATCTGCTGCTCTTGGAGTCTGTTCCTTGAGAAATGGACGGCCTCCTGTTAGGAGTCACAAATCTGGCTTTCAGCAGCACTCTCTTGCCAATGCAGAAGCAGGATTCCTTGGTCCTCTCATGGCCCCTCTGCCCAACTCCAGGAGCCCAGCTGGCTCACCTTGTGATGAGGAAGAGGAAGGAATAGGGTTGGAGGCTGGAAGTTGAATAGGGCTCCTTGAGGTGTCCAGGAGTAGCTTGAGCCGTGTGGCACCCTTGCAAGTTTCCTGCATCGCTCAGACATCTTTCCTTGCTTTCCTAGCCCCTGGCCTCAGAACGTACTTGGGCTGGGGGGAGGGAGTGTGTAGCATATGCAGATTCCTGTGTTGGTCACCAAGCCAGACAGGTACACATGAAAGCGAAGACAATAAGAGTTTTAAATACATCTTCAGAGTGCCTAGGTAAAAAGAACTTTCTTTCAAACAAGAAAGAAAATCCATTGCAAAAATAATGCAAATGCCTCACTTTTTCTCTGCTTGATCCTGACATTGGCTGTTCTCCAACACCTCCCTACCTCTCCACTTCCCCCTCCAGCTCAGCATGAGGCCACAACAACATATGTGCATAAACTCTGACTCTGGGTGGAGGTGTTAAGCAAAAGCAATAAAATAAAGTAAAATAAAAATAAAAGCAACTACATCAGTTTGAACTGCTGGGGGAAAGAGATTTGGAAATCACTGACCTACAGTGACGAACCCCAAGCACACCTTGCTGCCTCCCAGGCCCCTGCCAGCCTCTTCTTGCTACTCTGTGGTCTTTAGCCCAATATACCTCTGGAAGGTACTTTAACAGACTTAATAAAGCCTTGTCGTTGGGGCAAGTACATTACTCAAAATGTTCTGCTTTGAGAAAACGAAGAAAAAAAAAAACAACCCAACATTTCTTCCCACTGATTCTAGTTCACGTGCTTGGCCATATTGTCATACCAGATGCATTTCATTTTCTGCAACACAGTTGGGAAAGATGCTTTCTCAATTTGTGTGCATATCAAAAATATGCCAATTTTATGTATTCTGTCTTGATGAGTTACTAAAATTATGTTTTGCTGGAATCAGGAAGCCAGTATTCTAAGATAAAGAGTGAAGAATGAATATGTCCCATTTTTTTAGGGTTTTAACAAAAGCATGAAGTTTGTGAATGTTAAACTTTTATTTTTTTTTCTTTTAAATTCATGTTAAAATTGCTTCCATAAAGAAGCAAAAAAAAAATTTTTTTTAAAAAGTGGCTACCTTATTCAGGGAGGGTATGATAGAAATGTTTCAAAACATAGTCAGAGGAATGAATATTCATTCATTGGGATAAAATTCCTAAAATACATCTGTAAGCTCCGTCAAAAAGTAGAAAAATATTTTCTAAGATAAAGTCTATACATGAAGCCACTTGGTTCATTAATTATCTGACCTTTTAGAGAAAGCTTATGTTTTCAAAATGAGTTAAAAATGTGATTTGGGTTAATTTTTGGTTTTTTCCAGGTGTCTTTAATGTTACTTCAAAGAACGTAACTTAATCTTGGGGAAGACACAAATTTAAAGAGATGTGATTCCTAATGTGTAAAATCACCAAAAAATGAATACTCTCAAAAACAAGCCCTACAGGCAATGTTAATAACTTTTTCAAAGCTTTTTCAAAGTGAGAGAGGAAGGATGAGCTCTTAGGACATTTTGGAACAGGGCATGAAGTTTGATGTGTGATACCATTCTAAAAAATACTGGAATCATCAGCTTATTGCAGAGGAAGACAGTAAACAGTGACAGATTTACTTTGAAGTGGAATTATTTTTCCTATGACTTTTATGTTCTGTACTGTGTATCTGGAAGATTTGAGTATAGCTATGAATCTTATATGTATGGAAATGTTATCAAGTAAATATTATGGGAGCTCAATAAACCCTAGCCATTGCTAGTATATTATAGTATAACAGTATATTAAAGTTTTGCCACTGCCACCATTACAAGTAAGTGGGTGGCTGAAAAAAAAAATGAATGGGAAACTTTGCTGGTCCTTCTCATTTAAGATGTAAATGATTTTACTTGCTTGGGTGGGAAAAAGTAGCCTCAGATTAACCAAGGCCATACGTGACATCACAATTTCACGGAGTAATGAAAAAAATCTTACATTACTTTTGGCAAGTGTGTGCACATTATTCTGGAAAAATGAAATAAATACTTAGAATGATAAAATAGGATTAATAGATTCATAAAGATAATAGGACAAACACTCTCCCTTTTTTCTTTTGCCCCGTCATTTGGAAATAAGGGATGATTTCACAAAATTAAAAGTTATTGGCTTGTGAAGGTTGTCAAAACATTTGTTAACTCTAGATTGATGAAGAGTTAATAGTATGTCTAGATAATATGGTAAGCATTGATGAAATCTGCATATTCCAAAGTTAAGGTTGTGTATTTTTTCTGTTAATTCATAGCTATTTGCAGTGTCATAATTGTATGTTTTAGATAAAGAGAAATGATGTTTTTGAAATCTGGAACTTTTTGGTTTTGACTTCTTTTTTTTCCCCCTGGAAAACTTTCTAAACATGATATATTTCCTTGCTTCAATAAGCCAAGGGTCCTAAATAAAACCTTCTCTTGGTAATTGAGGGTTATTGTTTGAATACTGGCCTTTTTGTTTGTTGTTTAACATGAATGAAGTAAATGTGCTACAACTTGCTTTAGATAAACTTGTTTGTTTTTCATAAAATTATGGTATAAACCATATCTGCTTAGAACAAGTTTATCTTTCTATAAAGTTAATCATTGAAAGGTACGAGGTACCCTTCCTCATGTGATTTTTTTCTGTTGCCAAATAATCTCTACTGCTTTTATTGGTGATTTTTGATTTGTTGAAACCATTGCCAGTCATGCCTTTTTTTCCCTGCAAGATTAACTTTATGTGCCATTTTGCCTTCTTTGTCACTGTCAACCATTTCTTCCAACTGACATTGCTTTATATAAATCAGATGTGGAAAGTGATTACTATCCCCCAACAATTGAAAAAAATTTTTTAAAGATTTTATTTATTTATTTGACAGAGAGAGATCACAAGTAGGCAGAGAGGCAGGCAGAGAGAAAGGAGGAAGCAGGCTCCCCGATGAGCAGGGAGCCCAATGCGGGGCTTGATCCCAGGACCCTGAGATCATGACCTGAGCCAAAGGCAGAGGCTTTAATCCACTGAGCCACCCAGGCGCCCCCAAAATTGAAGATTTTATGCAAATAGTTTCCCCCTCCAATGTAGACCAGTTTCTTACATGAAATTTTTTTTTTTAGCAGTATATCAGGCCACGATTTTCCTCATGTCTCCAAATATTTGTATTTAACATTAATCTGAATGCAAGCAATTAAAAAAAAAACAACCTGTATTTTTCATATAATGAGATTCCAAAGTCCTTCGTACTGCCTTCTTGAGAGAACAATATTTCTGTGAAGTCTCTTGAGATATTTTATACCAGCCTGATTTCTCATCGTTTTGGGAAAAATTACAACACATGATAGACAAATGGACCTCTGGATGTGTTGGGATCAATCATCCTCCTAATCCCACAGGTTTTATTCAGTGAGGCCCTGTTGGTATGAGCAACTCACTCTACTTTGCTTAAGCCTGAGCTCCCTTCACCAGCACTGCTAGAGTAGAATTTGGCAAGCCTTAGTACAATCGACCTGTCTGATCAGCATTGTAGAGGGAAGACTACTCAATAAGTGGTTGCTGAGTGAATGAAGGGATGAATGGATGGGCTAGAGGTATTCAGAATTCTCTGGAAAAGTTTCAAAAGTACTTTTAGTTATATGATGATGTTCCTGCCTTCTTATTTCCAAGTCCTTTTAAGTCTGGCAGATCTATTTGACCTTCTCCTCTCCCCTAGCTGGTGGCTTGGCTTTTCTCAGCCTGTACTTTAATTCTTGTTTGTGTCTGTGGGTGTGAAGGGAGGACATGACACCTACTAACTAGCCACCATCTTGTATTCACATGGAGGATGGAGGAGTGCTTTCTACCTCTGAGGTCTGAGGCTCAGGGATGCGTTTCTCAGTGCCAGTTTCTGACTGTGGGTATCCTTTTTTGGGACCCAATCTCCTTTTCTGACCTCTGATATTGCACCCTCACATCTGGATTTCCAACACCTTGCTGACATAGTCTCACTCACTTATGATCTCTAAGTCTTGATCTCTGCTTGGATCTTAGCTCAAGATAACTTCCTGCCTGCATCACTGCCACTTCTCCTCAAACCCATCCATTTGAACTAGATTAAAATCCCAGCCTTAACCAAGAATCCTGTCCTCACTAGCCTGGTCTACTCTGTTGCCTCTTGAATGCTAAGTGTGTGAACTCCGGGTCAGACTTTTGGTCAATTACTTTTCACAGTGACCACATGTCTAATGCTGAGCCTATTTATGAAAGACTAAAGCCTCCCTCCAGAGAATCTGCATTGCCAGTTAATTGCATTTGCTTATAAAGGGTGTCTTTATACCCAGAGCGCTAGACTACATATAACTGCTATTTGTGGGAAGCACTGTTTATTGTCTCTGTGATTCTTCTTTTTTCCCTCCTAACTTTAAGTCCTCACCACGCCTACTCTTCAATGTCGTCACCCTTTTCGTCAGTCCTGCTTGCTTTCTTCTTTCCCCTTAAGATTCTCTCTCCTCTCTCTACTTGCAAGATGATATTCATAGTGAATCATTAAGCATCTGGAGCTGCGCTGTCTCAGATGGAACCACTAGCCACACTTGGCTCTTGAACGCTGGAAATATGGCAAATTCGAATTGAGATGTGTTATGAGTGTTATATGCACACTGGATTGTGAAGGCTTAGCACAGAGAAAAGGTAAAATATCTCATTATTAATTTTTTACGGTGCTTGTACATTGAAATAATATTTTGGATGTGTTGGATTAAGTGGAATATATTGTTAAAATTAATTTTACCTGTTCATTTCCATTTTCTAAAAAAATATGACTACCAGAATATTTAAACTTATGTATGAGGTTCACATTTTTATTTCTAGGGGACAGCACTGATCTAGAACAGGGACTCAAATTTGACTGTGCACGGGGGCCATCAGAGAAAAGAAAATGACCACAGAGGGTTTGATGGGGTCCATGGTGAACCAGAGAGCTCTTGTCCTGTTGAAGGGGCAGCTGCTTTTCAGCTTCAGCGGGTTATTGCATATAGTGAAAGAAGCATTGTTGCCAGAATTTCTGGATAGTTTAATATAAGCCAGAAACCTGGATTTTCATGTGAAATCTCCAGGTTCTTGAATTTTTGGCAAATTATTTGAAAAAAAATTTAAGCCGTAGTCCAAATATAATATATTTCTGTGTGGAATTTAAATATATTTCTGTGTGGCATTTAACAAACAGTTTGAACTTCTGCCTCACAGGGTTCAGGTCTGATTTCTTCTCTCCCCTCCCAGTGCCAGGCATGTGTTTTCTGGGACCTAGGAGGTATCAACATATTTCACAAAACAATAGAATCAGGAGTGGTGAGATTAAAGCCAGAATGCAGGGGTCTGAGGGGTGTGAGAAAGAGGAGCCAGGGACAGGAAAAGAAGCCAAGCAGTTTGGCTCTTTAGGGGATAAAAGAAAGTGGTAGTAGGAGAGCAGGAACCCTGTTGGGATGGAATCCTTGGAAGATTTTTGGTTTTTTAGTGGGTCTCACCTGAGTGGGTTGATAAGTAGGAGCCTATAGGAGGAAGTGGTTTAAGGGGAACAGAGGGATAAATGAAGAGGTGAGGTACCTCAGGGCATGGGTCAGAGTGGGCCCCAGAGTCTAGGAGACGTGGTAGCCTCAGCCAGAAGAAGGGTTCCTCTTCCATTGCAAGTGGAAGGAGACACTGTGGACGTAGATGTAGGTAAGCAGTAGTTTTGGTGTCAGCAATTCAGGGGTGTTCCCCCCTGACGGCTTCTGCCTTGTTTTGGAGGGTGGTTAGGATTTGGACACAGGCCGGTGGTGGTGGTGGCAAGGCTGGGTGAGGTGGGGCAGTGGGGAGCGGATACTGCCACAGCCACGGAGATGAATAACCGTGCTGTGTATTCAAAACAGGGGAGTCAGTGGTGGGACTGAGGCCTGGGGTTCAGGAAGGAAAGTATGGGAGGTAGAGGTGAAGATGAAGCTGTGGCCAGACTGTAGGGGCTGAGCAGGGCATCCAGGCAGCTGTAGGGAACCCTTGAGGCACCTGAGCAGGGGAGAGAGGGCTAAGTGAGCACCAGAAGGAAGTCGTTAGCCGCAGGAGTCCTAGGGAGAGCCTGAACCTGGGCCGTGACCTGACCTTGGGGATGGGAAGGGAGAAAGACTGGAAAGACCAGGGATTTGGCTGAACCTTCAAGGAAAGGGAGAGTGGAAGGAAGTAATCACACCATGCTTTCCCTTTACTTATTTTTTTGGTTTTTCTTGGTTCTGTTTAAAAAAAAAAAAAAAAAAAGCTTTTTTATTGAAGTCTTTTCTGGGGAGGGGAGAGGGAAAGTTGAGTTTTGAATTTGCATTGACTGTTGAGAGTGCCAGGCTCCTGAGTACCACAGTCACCTATTTACCATAATAGCCCATATTCTTTATAGTTATTTTGAGTTCTTCTTGAAATAAAGCAGTTTTTCTTTTACCCTGCAGCATTAGGCACTGAAAATAGTGTTAATGGAGTAAGAAAAAGGGTAAATGTGTGTTAAACAAAATCGGATAAAACAATAAACCTCCCACATGGCTGTTTCGTAGAACCTTAAGCACCTGATGTCAGAGTGGCTAACTATTTGGAGAAATAGTTAAAACAAAAAGTTTTAGAATCCATGGGCTCTGTTGGAAATTTTCATTCTTGAGGCGTTTTGTGCTTCAAACATATTAAAATAGGCTTTCTTTCTCAGATGAAAGATTGATCTGTGCGTGGCAAATGATCAATTTCTGAAAATGGCAAATAGATATCTTCTCAAAATAGAAACCATACTCTATCCAGACCCTTAAGCCAGATATGACTCCTGTTCTTTTGTTGAAGTGTAAAATAGCTTTTCGTAACAGAAAAATTCAACATTTCTATAGTTGCTTTTAAATAGTATTTTCACCACACCAAATTAGAAGTCTGTTTTCCTAAAGTATCTTTTGAGATTGGAATAGATTTTGGAGAGAAGCTCTCTGTCACTACAGAGCAGTTGCCAAGCCTCCTGCTCCCTAGAGGTAGGAAAACCTGACTCAGCATGCACCCCCCCCAACCCCCCCAGCTGTCTTCTGGCTGAGAGCAGGCGTGGACTGCACCTTCCGCTTCTCCTTTCTTTGCTTCCCTCTGCTTTTAAACAGAAGCTGGACATGAGGGACACGGATGGAGTCTAGCTGTGACTGTGACTGGCCTTGCATATGTGCCAATTCAACTCTGTAGTTTCAAATGCAAAAAAAATTTACCTAACAAGTTTGGTTGCCACCCCTCAGTCCTTTCTAGCTCTGTTTGGCCCCTCTAGGCAGCATGCATTTACTCTAGACCCAGCTGGTGCTTTTGTGACTCTCTGGCCTGCTCTGTGGGGACCAGGGGAGTGAGACTGGGGACCAGGCGGAGATGGAGGGAAGCATGCATTTTCCAGTTTTCCAGGCCCCATGCCCTCTGCCTCTTGCCATGGAAGATGGGGCTTTGTTAAGTGGTCTTATATTTATTCCTTTCTGCTTGACATTTTCACTTTCTCTGACTTGGACCCTTTTTTTTCCTCCTTGGGTATATGCTGGAACAGGAGGAAGAACTATATGGAATTTACTATGAGGGGATTTTTGTGTGTTTTGGATTATCAACCATGGTTAGGCTGTTTACCTCTCACAGGACTCTCTGGGTGGGAATTATGTGGGTCTTGGCTCTTCATTCTCTGACCTGCTGCTCTCTCCCTTTCAGCTATTTTACTTCTCTTTCTTAATGGGAACACAGGCAGGGAAAATAAAAGAGGAAAGTCAGATACTTTTTTTCATTAGAAGCTTTTATAATTTTTTTCCATAGTGAGGTTTAAATAATTAGTTCCTATGATGTTTTGACATTTTGTACTGCTTTGACACATGCTGTACACAAACACACACACAATTCTGCCTTTACCAAGTATGTTTTATACATACACCTGTTCTTTCACACGCATACTATTTTCCCCTGGAGTCAAAGATGACCACAACTCCAATATTTTTCTACTTTATTTTATTATTGTTTTTGCTTTTATTTTTATTTTAAGTAGGCACCATGTCCAATATGGGGCTTGAACTGATGACGCTGAGATTAAGAGTCACATGCTGTACCCACTGGGCCCTCCAAGCACCCCAATAGTCTTCCACTTCTAAATTTAATGTTATAGTACTAAATTTCAATTATAACATTGTCTTTTTAACTGGTTTAAGTCTATGTAGCCTGAGTAGTTGTTTAATAACCAGCTCAGCCAAAGAGAGAAGAAAAAAAACCAATCAGCAGTGTTCGTGGTTTACTGTGGGGTGTGTTGTGCAAAGGGAATGAGTAGTCTTATTTTGAATTTGAACTAATGTATAAGGAATGTCTTTTCTTAGCAGAATGATTATTCTTTCCTAAGTAGCTATCTTATTTACAGCCACTATGGAAAAGATTCATTCCCTTAAGCTTTTGAAACCTAGAAGTCACAATAACCAATATTTACCGTTAGTATTTTCAAGCCTGGCCTGATTTTACCCTCACAAAGAGATCCTTACAGTTAAAAATAGAGAGGTGTTTGGGTGAACTTCTTTATTGATAGAGTTCATGTTTTAATTAGAGAAAAAGGGATACCTTTAAGGTTGTAAAGATGTTTTCTCATCCAAGGGTACTCCTGATACTCATGAGGAAGCTCATTTTGTGAAATCACCTCAAAAGACAAGTCAGAGGATAACTGAGTTAGGTCTTCATTTTTATTTGCTACTTTTAAAAATGTTCTGTTTTCTGTTAATGTTGCTACCGATCCTCACTGACTGTTTTTGAAAACGTGTTTTTATACGACGTTGTTACTTTATTCATTCTCTTAATTATATCTGGATAGCATCCTGAGTGGTGTATTTATTTGTGTCCATTTCATATTTTAAAATCTATTCTTTTTTATTTTAGACATAAATCCAATGTGAGTTTTTAGTAGCTACACAGATTTTATTTGTATTTGGTGCTAGGAATTGGTCATGCAAACTAGTCTTGCTTAAGTAAGCTCATGTACTTCTTTCTAGTGGTAGGGCTTGGCTTTAGGACCCTGCATTTGAATTAACTTTTCTAAGATCCCAGTACGGGTCCATCTTCCGAAGTGAGGTGGTCCATCTTCCAAAGTGAGGTCACGTGAGGTAGGACTGACTGAGTGTGGCCCTCCCCCGCCCACCCTGGCTGGGCTCTCTGTTACTGTATCCCCTCACCTCTGACCTGCGGCCCACCAACCACAGGGCCTCTCACCCTGGTGCCATTTTATTTTACTTTATTTATTTATTAAGATTTTATGTATTTATTTGACAGAGAGAGAGATCACAAGTAGGCAAAGAGGCAGGCAGAGAGAGGAGGAAGCAGGCTCCCTGCTGAGCAGAGAGCCCGATGTGGGGCTTGATCCCAGGACCCTGAGATTATGACCTGAGCCAAAGGCAGAGGCTTTAACCCACTGAGCCACCCAGGAGCCACCACCCTGGTGCCATTTTAAAATGACACTTTATACCTACTATTAAAAATCGCTCAACCTACGGAGTATTTATTATGTATTGGCACTATTCTGGGTGCTTTGTATGTATTAGCTCATTTATCTACTACAGTACTTTCTGAAGTAGGTTTATTATCCTTCGCATTTTCCAGATGAGGAAATGAAGTTAGAGGAGATTAAGGGACTGCTCCAAAGTCACACATCAGTATAATTTGGATCCTACAAAGGAAGGCTGTGTGAAGGAGGTTGTGCCCGAGGAGCCCAGCCTAAGGAAATAGAACTGCAGGGAGAAGTTTGAATTTTTAAAGCCTTGTCTTTTCCCCCATCTCAGTAGTAACATTGCAGCTCTTCTGCCATCTCCTTCCTATCTTTCTTATCTGAAGTTTGCCTCGTAACAAGTAAGTTTAATAAAGACAGACTTAATGTAACAAGATTTTGGTGTCAGGCATAATCCTAGCTCTCCCACTTCTTACTGGTACTAAGTCCTCTTAGCTCTCTGACTACTAGATAAAGAGTTTGCTGGCAACTTTTCAATGTGAGTCTTACTTTAAAAAATTCTTCTGCATCAGGTATCCTGTGAGATCATCACTATTTCTGTTACTGATATTGTTATTAGGAATGCTTTATAAGTTACAAGACCCTTATAATAATGTAGCAATCTAGGGGCGCCTGGGTGGCTCAGTCATTAAGTGTCTGCCTTCAGCTCAGGTCATGATCCCAGGGTCCTGGGATCGAGCCCTGCATTGGACTCCCTGCTCCGCGGGAAGCCTGGTTCTCCCTTTCCCCCTGCTTGTATTCCCTCTCTTGCTGTCTTTCTCTCTCTCTGTCAAATAAATAAATAAAATCTTTAAAAAATAAATAAGTAAATAAAAAAAAATGTAGCGTCTATGTTTAACAGCCTCCCCTAGCTTCCCTCATTAAGGCTTTCCTGTTCTGTGAAAGGCATGATATTAGGGAAAGGATATAAAATGAAATAAATGTATTTGCTAGGCATTCTTTACATGGTATCTCAAATAGCCATTATAGATTATGTGCATTATCTCACTCCAAACCTCACAGCAGTTTTGAGAGAAAGGTATTATCAGTGCATTTTATATACTGGGAAATGATTAGAGAAGCTAACTTGTATGTAGTCTGGCTTCTGTCCGTAGCTAGTGAGTGGCAGAGCTTGGGTAACCAACATCTGATTTCTGCTGGGCCATAGATTTTGGAACCCCTACCCCCGCCCCTGCTCCACTGGTTAATGAGGCCACATCCACACACCAGGGCCGGGTATGTGACTGGTACCCAAACCATTGATTCGTGGTTGATTCTGGCATTCCTTTAACACCAGTCTTAACAAAGGGTCCGAGTCTCCACTTTGTTTTGGAGAGACAACTGGAAGAATATGCCACTATCTGTTGGAGGAAAGCATCCAGAAAGATAGAGTGAGTGTGAATGGGTTAGTTTGTTTCTTTGCACGCTCAGTTCTGAGAGCTCATAGATGAATATTTTCAGATCATTCTGGTTGTGAATTCTGTGCATGTATCTAGACTTCCAATCATGTTGTTAAATGGCTGTGAAAAATAAAGCTATGCATTCTGCAGTTAGTCTAGGTGTTAGGATCTCTGGACAGGAAAACATGTTGTTTTCTAAGCAACTAGTTGTCGGTGACTATGCCTGGTCAGGGTATATTCCTTTAGCAAGGAAAAGGCAAGATAAAATACCTTATGACTCTAATACGACATCTAATGTTTCTTGGTAATAATAATAACAACACTAAAATCTTAGTCATGAGTTCTTTGCTGGCATTACTTCTTCTAGTAGTTGAGACAACTCTAAAAGCGGCCAGAATTCTTAGCCTTATTTTATGGAGGAATCAGTGGAGGCTCGGAAAGGGTGAGGAAGTTGCTCAGGTCACACAGCTGGTAAGTGGCGGAGCTGGGACTTTTGTACCTATGTAAGTGGCAAAACTCATGAGTCTTGACTGCCATGGTGCGTGGCTCTCCCATACTGAAGCTGCTACATCTGCTCATGAGCTCAGGCTTTTCTAGATGTCTTGGAGTGGTGAAAGGATTTGGTTAAATGTTCTCTGTAATGAACCAGCCCCAGATCTATATATGTAGCTGAAAGATCTCCCTCTGCTACAGTACCAACAATTTTGGTAATATATCTCTCTTCCTTTCTCTCCCTTTCTCGCATATTCATGAAATATCTACCCTACAGTAGACATGGTATCTTGTTAATAGCTTGCTAGAGAAGACACATCAGTTCCTGCTCTTGGAGAATTTATGATCTAGTAGGAGAAATTTCCATTGCAGTTTTTAAAATATCACAAATCACGCTCCATTATAATTGTAACAATGGATTCAGAGCAGTACAGAGAAATACCGATAATTAGTTGTAAGTGGTCCCAACCTAAGCTTGCAGGAAGGAGAGGGGCAGGGACGCTTTCCTGAAGAAGTGACATTTAGGGTGAGATGCAAAAAATGAACCAGATGGCCAGATTTGGGGGAGCAGAAGGAGGTGAGGGATGCGGCAGACAGTTCTGGGCACAGGCAGTGTAGCAAAAAGCACTTGGAGAAAGTTTGCCCAGGGAGCTGGAATTTGGTAAGAAGGAAAGTAAGGGGGATTGGTCTGGAATGGTTGGCTGGGGCCAGGTTATAACCTTGTGGGCCATGGGGAGAGGTGGACTTCACAAGTTCTGAAGCCACCTCGAGAGCTCCATGAAGAGGAGAACCATCCGCAGGAAGTTCATTACTTTGGTCTGGGAATAGCTGTTCTTTGCTACTACCCGTGGAGCCACACTGACGTGGTTTGTAAAGATATAGAAATGTTGACTGGGGCTACTTCCCTCTCCCAAGATGTTGTATTTTAAAAATGTCTTTAAGAAATGGAAATACCTAGTAGATGAAAGTATCTTTCCCCCTGGAAAAACAAGCCATTTCATTCTTCCGATTGCCTTTTTATTGCACACTATTGGAAGGTAAATGAAGGCAGGAAATGCAATCTAATCTCCCCTTGTCAGTACTCAGGGGAGAGATTCTCAGAGACAGCACATTTCTGAGCCTAAGTAGAGATGAAAATGAGATAAAGCCCAGTGATTTAGATGTTACAGCTGTAAATTATGGAAGATATATATTTTGTGAGCTTCCAATTTCTTTCCTGAAGTTAGGATGGGGAAAAGAAATGAAGAACCTTGGGAAGGGATTCTGTTAGGAGGTGTATATTTAAATCTGTATATTTTGTTAATGTAATCTTGGGTAATTAGGAAGACTGCTTGTTGAACAGATCTGAAGCATGGTGAGGGAGTTTTAAGTTTTCTATTTTACTATATATTTTCTTAGATATAAAATCTAAGTTTTATATTTTCATGTACGGCCAATATTCACATTTGTAAAACAGATGGGCAGTAGTGCCTAAGCAATAAGGAAATCTCAAAGGGCATAAAACCCCACCATGGTATTTTCGATACAGTGTTATAGTAGGAAAAAAAAAGGAAATATAAAAACTCCTTCATGAGACTCTAGTCTATCAATCAAACCTAAAGTAGTAGTATTAGCAGCCTATTTGCTATTTTATGAAAGCGCAGGTTATGGATTCTAGCATGTTCAGCAAACGTGGGCTCAGAAATTATTGCAAGACCTGGGCAAGTGAGACCTGCCTATCAAGCTTTGATCTCCAGGCAACCACGGGGTGGTGACCTGCATTTTCTTCATAAAGAAATACAAATGGACACAAATCTATCATTGTTGATTTACCTTCAAGCAAGGAAGTCAATGACTTCCAACCCATGGACTCCAAAAACCTCAGTTAGTACTCTTGGGTCAAAAGGAAGACTCAGTGATAGGTCTCATGAGGTAAGACAGCCCCGTTAGCACTAGAAAAAAAAAATCAAAACTTGAGTCTTTGAGTTTTCAACCATGACCTTTTATATTTATTTATCCCAGAAACTGGCAAGGGACATGGATTCGTTCTCAGAAGGAAAGAACTGTAGACTGGCTTCCTGGAAAGACAAGCAGATGTGCTCAGAAATAAAAGCCAGTTGTGGCCTGCAGCATTTACTGAGACCAGTGTATAACTGGAACCCTAATTTAGTCACAACTGGAGTTTATTGTTAATACTGGATTCTGTTTCCTGAAAGTTGATTTCTCTTCCTTTGTATAGAGTCTTCTTTGGGACTGAACCACTGAAAAGAAAGATGTCTTTCCTAGAAAATGTGATATGGAATCCTCTTAGTTATCCTCCTCAGAGGTCAGTATTTGCTGACTATGGGCTACACTCACATGTCTCTGTTCTAGCTTCTGTGGGCCCTTGCCCCCGCCCTCCAGAGATCTGTCCTCTTAGTTGGGGAAATGGTAAATATATACAGAAGATAAATGTCACTGTCAGGTAGTGTGGACACCCCACTGTTAAGTAAATGAAACCATGAAACAGAGGTTCAGTTACCTCATGGTAAGTGCATGGTTGGTCTAGTTTGCGCCACCACTAGACTTTTGTCCCCTTAGCTCTACTCATTTCTCTGAGTGATCCCATGGCTGTGTTTTAGAAAGAAATGTGCTAGAAGAGGTAAAAGCCCACATTCTGGAGTCATTTTGAAGAAAGAGCTTTGTTTAAGTTAGAAGGAAGTTCTCAAACCTAAGAGGTGGCTAGTTCAGAAGGATGTGGATCTGTGCTGTGGGCTCTGGGGCTTGACAAATGGGATCACTCTTAACTCCCTCTAAAAGAAACCAGCCATAGACCTAACCTGGAGCTCCCTACCTGGAAGCCTGATTCTCTGCTCTGGGCAGCAGCCTCTGAGAAGGAGGGCGGGCGGAGCTGAGGGGGGAGTGCGAGTGCCTGCTGGAAACTGATGCCTCCTGTGCCAGGAGCCAGGAGATGCACCTGCTCCTGAGGCCGGGCCTGTGGGTTCTTCCAGGTGGGCCAGGCTCAGGATCACAGAGTGGTTCCAGTAGTAATAACGGGGACATCTGGGGAGAAGTGGGCAGGAATGCAGATGTCTAATGACACGAATGGAGCCCAGACACAGAGATGTCTTATTCAGGGCTCTTTCCTTATATGCAACAGAAGCTCAACTCTTCCCGGATGTGGCTCCAACAGAGGGTATATTGGCTCACCCCTGAAAAGACCCAGAGCAGGCAGGATGCAGAGCTTCACACAATGCCATCAGCTCTCTCTGTCTCTGGCTCTCCCCTCCGTCTTATCTTCCCTCAGAACTGCTCAGCTCTGGGCATCTTCCCTCTCAGGTTGTTTCCTCTGGAAGCCCTTGGCACACAGTTCTTTGAAGTGAGTCTCACTGGAATGTTGGGGCTCTTACTCTACTCCTTATGGCCAGGGGATGAAGCGCTTGGCCAGGTCATGGGTGTACCTTGGAGCCCCAGAGTGAGGGGAATCCAACCTAAACCACGGGGACTGAAAGTGGGAGAGAAGCAGGTCTTTAAAGGCAAATCAGATTGCTGTGGGCATTTTCTGAGATAGCATGTGGTTTTTGTCAGCTCCCACCATAGCATACGGTGGCCAGAGCCAGAAAGCCTAGAAGGTGATGGTGCAGCCCATCAACATCATCTTCGGATACTTGCAGAATAGATCTCGGATTTAGGTGTAGCTTTAGGAACAAGTGAACATGCAGGTAGAGGGCTGTGTCATTGGTTTGGATGAGTGCATGAACCTTGTATTGGGTAATGCAGAAGAGATTCATTCTAAAACTAAATCAAGAAAACCAGTGGGACAGATCATGCTGAAAAGAGACGATATTACCTAACTCCAAAGTGTCTCTGACTAGAAATGATCAACAAAGTGAGAAATCCTTGAGAAGGCCATGTAGTTTGTTTTTTCAGATGTCCTTTGTTGGGAGTGTTGTTCCAAAACATTTGTTCACATTGTTTTGATTACCTTCATGTTATTACTAGATGGCAATAGATGCTGTGGAATTGTTTTTATTAAAAAAATACTGCTGTGGGCAAATAGAAATTTCCCATGTGCCCTTGGGGTTCTGTCAATAATCAGCAGCTGGGAAGATGAATGATCAGGCACCTGAAACATTGATCTGTGAGCTGCTGGATCTAGCTTCTGGCCTGGGGCACAAGGCTCACACCAGCCCTGCAGGAGAAGACAGTCTTCCCTGTGTTTTTAATGTAAAATGAGCATAGTGTACGGAATGAAAAAGTACGTCAGATTCCTTTTTTAATGCCCTTCTACACTATTGTAAATCCATAGTAATGAGACGAGTAGTTTTAAAGTCAGCTTTGGTATAAATGATAACGCTTGAGTTAACTTCAAGGCTCTCTCATTAATTGAGGCCTAGAATGTTGGAAAAGACCCTATAAATCATACTTTCCATAAGTAGATACTGATGCTTCAGGGATAAATGCACAGAGGAAGTTAAGGTACTGTCTTCTCCTTGCACAGGGTCTAGCGTACGAGCAGGTCCTGATTCACACCCCACTTAGAAGCAGTTTTGTTTTTACAAATATGCTTTGGTAGTATTCACCCATCACTGCCTCAGTTTCTCTGCTGTCCTGACTCTCACACTCTGGAAAAAATTTGCCTTTAGAGGATGTCTGATTTCAGTAGAAAGGAAGAGAAGGAATTGTGCAGAGGAGGAATGGCCAAGGCGAGCTCCCCACCCCTGGAGTGAGGACCTTACTGGCTTTGACATGGCAGAGAGAGGACTGGGCAGACTGTGTTCCAGAGCTCGCTAAAGTGCTAGCCTCTCCAAACCCCACATTCCTCTTCTGTAAAACTGGGCAAATTACATACTTACCCAATGGTGTTCTTCAGAGTGAGTCCCTGCCACATGGTAAACACTCAATACATATTCGTCATTCTCTTATGTCACCCCCCCCACCCAGTCACTGTTAATGGGCTGTTATTCTCCACATTTGGCTCAACAAGTTATTTTCTTTAAAAGTTGCACCCTTGTCCTCTGGAGCTTTAAAGACGGATCATTCCTACTTTAGCATGAATGAGTTCAGTTAGATTCCTTCCTCCTCATTCCTGGATAGAAAACTCTGCATTTTGATGGGGGTGGGTGGAGTTGGTGGGAGAGGAATGATTTAGCTCGATCTGTAGAATTTGGGGCAGTGACCTGGGCCTGTGGGGTTGCTGCTGGACTTAGTTGTTAACAGGCGGATGTACCAAGAGGCTGGAAAATAGTAGAGCTTTGAATGGAAGTGTGCGGGAAGGGAGAATGCTATCTGAAGACTTTCTTTGATCCAGAGCTTTGCGGCAGAATGACTGGATCTGGCAAAGGAGTGAAGAGCCTACCATGTTCTCCTGTCCCTCATAATTTCTTGCCCCCCAGAACTTGGGCTGGAGCTGCTAGGACTGTATTAGGAGGTCTCATCTGGAAACCAGCCCCATTTGTGATATTGCTTCCCTGCGCCAATGAAGTCAGTAAATAGCTTTCTGGAACCTCACCAGTTCAGGAAACCAGGGGCTGCCTGCACTTTACAGATAATAGTTTTGTGATGGTTGGCCTTCCTACACTCACTAGTGTTTCTTCACCACAGCCCAAGTGGAGTGTCTCTGAAGGGTTCACTTTTAGTTCCTTCCTTTGCTTAATATATGCCTTGCACATAGCAAATACCCCACAAATGCGAAATCAAATCGAATAATTAGTAAATACTTTTTCTATTAATTGAAGAAAAGCTTTTAATTTTAATTTTTAATTTTAATTTTTTAAAAGATATTATTTATTTATTTGAGAGAGAGCAAGTGAGCAAGAGCAAGCACAAGCAGGGTGAAGGGCAGAGTGAGAAGCAGACTCCCTGCTGAGCAGGGAGCCCGATGTGGGACTTGAGATCATGGCCTGAGCCAAAGGTACACCCTTAACCAACTGAGCCAGGTGCCCCAAGAAAAAATTTTAATTTTTAAGTATTAGGGGAATAATTACAGATAAACGATATGGTATGACATAAATGAACTTTATCTTTTAGCTTTCTGATATTTATTGAATAGCTTTGGTCATTTATTTAAAGAATATCTCAAGGAGCTGTTAAGGTACAAGTTTTTAAAAAATATTTAATACATCTTTATCAAGTTCTTGATATTTATGTAACAGTGAACTTTTTCAAATAAAATATTGCATAAGTCCACAAAGTTCTGTTTTTATTTATTTTTATTTTTATTTTTATTTTTTTTAAAGATTTTATTTATTCATTTGACACAGAGAGAGAGATTACAAGTAGGCAGAGAGGCAGGCAGAGAGAGAGGAGAGAGGAGGAAGCAGGCTCCCTGCTGAGCAGAGAGTCCGATGCGGGCCTCGATCCCAGGATCCTGGGATCATGACCTGAGCCGAAGGCAGAGGCTTTAACCCACTGAGCCACCCAGGCGCCCACAAAGTTCTGTTTTTATTTTTTTTTTTATTATTTTTTTTTAAGATTTTTTTTTTTTTCAAAGTTCTGTTTTTAAAGAAAGGATTTCGTTACCATGTTTTAAATTGTCAGACTCAGAACAATTACATAAAGTCTGGAAAAAACAAACAGATGAAACCAACAGAAGAAAGTTAAATGCAAACTTTTGTTCACAAAATCATAAGTTTTTGAGTTGGGCTACCTCTTACTCCCCTGAGAATATCATTGCTACAACTACTACAGGGGTTTTATTTTTCAACTTTAAATAGACAGAAATAATCAATTTCTCAAATACAGATTTAGGATGTGATTCTGAATCTGTCTCTGCTCACAGCTCTCCACGTAGTCCTCCCTCAGGTTTTTTTGCTGAGAACTGATTAAGGCATCTTCATTTCAGTGTTGGTCCTTTTATATTATTTACTTTTTTATTTTTGTGTGTCATTTCTTCTCACTTCCTAAAAGCAGGTGTAATCCCTGACAATAGTGGTCCTTTTAGTATCCTCCAAAGGTATCTCCTGAGTGCCTACATAGGCAACGTACGAGGAGTAGCATCGAGGGTTGCCCGCTCTCCTACACTGGTTCACAACTGAAACAATCTACAATCTATCAGAAGTCTACTTGATTAAAAAAAGGGTCCATAGTCTGTAGACTTCATTTTCAAGAGTTTGATCTTCTTGGGGCGCCTGGGTGGCTCAATCATTAAGTGTCTGCCTTTGGCTCTGGTCATGATCCCAGGGTCCTGAGGTGGAGCTGAGCCCTGCATCAGGCTCCCTGCTCAGCGGGAAGCCTGCTTCTCCCTCTCCCACTCCCCCTGCTTATGTTCCCTCTCTCACTGTGTCTCTCTCTGTCAAATAAATAAATTAAATATTAAAAAAAAAGAGTTTGATCCTCTTAAGACCTACTGGCAAGAGTAAATGAGCAGATAAAGTCTTAGTGAGAACAGACCCTTTGTGGAAACTTCGGTGCTCCAGCCACATCCTGTCCTCTGGTTATGTCCCCTTCCTCCTACCTCTGGGGCTGTAGGTTGTGATGGCTTCCCAGCTGTGTCCTTCACTGGACATTGCCCTAGACTGCGGGAAACTGCCTCTCCCAAGGTTGGCCCCCTCTAAGGGAGTACTCAGAGCCAATGACTGCTTGATGAGAGGTTACTAAGGCCCGGGCCTCTTGCCTCCACTGGGGGCACCTCGGCAGTCCAGGCTCCCTGTGGGATCTATTTCGATGCCATTGAAACCACATTGTGGGTCACCTTTTCCCTCCCAACACCGCCCCCCCACCTCTTTACAGGTGCATCTTAAGGGGCACCGCCTTTACCCCAAAAAACCATCTACATGAACCTCTTCATCACAGAGAACATTTCTAAGAAACTCATTCTAACAGACACATTGTTGAATTTCTTGAAGTGACCTCTAAGTTTTAGGAAGAAACAGTTAGATGTCATGGAAACAATGGCAATGGTTTTGAAGAGTTTGGTGATACATGGACATGTTGAAGACAATCAAGGGAAGTTTTGCTGGTGTGGTTACACCCAGGCTTAAAATAACATTTACGGGAGGATGAAGAAACACAAACGTGCCAGAGGGATGGGCGTTAGGTGGCACCAGAGGGCAGCGAACTTGGGAGGAGATAGAAAAATACTACAGGAAATCATTTATTATAAAGTAAAAATTTTAAGTTTTTAAATAAGTATTTTTGAAAATATCACCAAGTGCTAACATGGGAGGAATCTTTTTTAGGTACAGAATCCCACTGTGGCCTGGAGATTCAAATGTTGCAAAAAATTAGTTGAAAAGCGCCTACCACTTACTATTCATATACTATTTCACCACAGAGATCTGGAAATGATCTTTAGCTGTCAAATGAAGAATTCTATGAACTAGGTGTTCTTTTATTTATAAAATAATAAGGTCTTAAGGTGGTTAAATGTCATTCCTAATAGTACATTTGTCTGGAGTTTAGCAGTCGCTCAAGTGTTTATTGAATGAATGCAAGAATGGGGGCATAAGGCTGGGAATTGAATGCAAATTCTGGATTTTTTTTTTCTTTTTTAATCACTGAGAGGAATGGAACTTAGTTCAGAGAAGCTGCACAATCTGGGGCACCTGGGTGGCTCAGTTGTTAAGTGTCTGCCTTCGGCTCAGGTCCCTGGGATTGAGCCCTGCATCGGGCTCCCTGCTTGGCGGGAAGCCTGCTGCTGCCTCTTCCACTTCCCCTGCTTGTGTTCTCTCTCTTGCTGTGTCCCTCTCTGTCAAATAAATAAATAAAATCTTTTTTTGTTTTTTAAAGAAAAGCTGCACAATCTAATGGGACTTCTAATATTTTTGGTTATTATTGCAGTTAGATAAATACGTTATTTTGACTTTTTTAAAAACATAGCATGAACTTCTGGGAATCTAGTGCTAGGACAAAATCAAAGGTATGAACCAAATCTCCATGTAGATATTTGTTCATCCCACTGTTCCTTTTAACAGGGAAAAATTGGAAATGGCTCAAATATTCAACAATAGGGAAATGCTTAAAGAATTTAATAAACTCTGTAGGTCATTATATGATAATTGAAAATATTTTCAAAATACTTATTAGTATGAATTTTAAATGAACTTTATTTTTAGAACAATTTTGTAATTACAAAAAAATTACAAAGATGGTACAGCAAATTCCCATCTATGCAGCACTCAGTTTCCCCTCTTATTAACATTCAACATTACTATGGTACATTTGTTACATTTAATGAACTGACATTATTATTAACTTAAAGTCCATACTTCATTCACATCTCCTCAGATTTTACCTAACGTCATTTGTTTGTTCTGGGATCCCATCCAGTATACCAATTATATTTTGTCATGTTTCCTTAAACTCCTATTGACTGTGACAGTTTTTCAGACATTCTTATTTTTGATGACCTTGATAGGCTTGAGGAGTATAGTCAGATATTTTGCGGAATATTTCTCAATTGGGATTTGTCTGATGTTTTTCTCATTATTAGACTGGGGTTATGGGTTTTGGGGGGAAAGACCACAGAGGTAGAGTGCCATTCTCCTCAGATCTTATCAAGGGCACATACTCTCCACCCGCCTTATTACGGTCAGTAATCACTTGATCACTTGCTGGAGGTAGTGTGTAGCGGCTTCTATAAAGTCATTCCTCCCGCCCCCCACGTCCCATTCCTTGGAAGGAAGTGATCACGCGCAGCTTATACTTAGGGAAGTTGTGTTCCACTTCTGTGAGGGTGGAGTATTGACATAAATTGTTTGAAATTCAGCAGAAGCTATTTATCTAGTGTCCCCATTATTTACTTACTCAGTCATTGATTTATAGCAGTATGGGCTCATGGATATTCATTTTATAATTTGTGTTATAACGCAACACTAATTTGTTTACTTTTTGTTCGGATTGTTCCAGCTTGGGCTATTGAGAGCTCTTTCAATTGGCCGCTGTGTCCCTTTGGCTTACTTCCATCTTTGTACGTGTGTTTATTTTCTTCAGTATTTCCTCACTTTCTTACTCCAAGATGCTCAAGGGTCATCTCTTATGTTTCCTGCCCTACTCCTAGAAATAATCCTTTCCTGAAGAATCCTTAGTTCCTTTTATTGGAGAATGGTATTAGAAACCAAGATCTGGGGACCAGGTGTACTCATTGTTATTGGGAAGCATTGTTACTGGCATAGGACAGTGTTTATCATAATCTGAAATTTTAAAAATACATATAGTTAGATAAAGAGTGGTATCATTTGTTTATATGTAAAAGCTATAAGTTCATAGAAAAGTAAAGAACAAATACCAACATACCAACAGTTCATTTATCAAAGGATTGTAGGATTTTTATATTTTAATACTTTTTTTCCCCCCTTGCCACCCCAGTTCTGGATCATGAATCATATATCTGGCAGTTATAAAAAAGAAACAGCAACTAGTGCTGTTTTAAACATTAAAATTATTTTTTTATTTTTTAAAAGATTTTATTTATCCATTTGAAAGAGAGCACAAACAAAAGGAGAAGCAGAGGGAGAGGGAGAAGGAGAAGCAAACTCCCTGCTGAGCAGGGAGCCCGACATGGGGCTCATTATCAGGACCTGGAGATCATAACCTGAGCCAAAGGCAGCCGCTCAACCATCTGAGCCACCCAGGTGCCCCCAAAATTATTTTTTAAAAGTAAAATGAGGCACAGGGCATCTGGGTGGCTCATTTAGTTACATATCCACGTCTTGATTTCAGCTTAGGTCATGGTCTCAGGGTAGCAAGATCGAGCCCCATGTCTTCAAGCTGAACCTGGACCCTACTTAAGATCCTGTCTCTGTGTCAAATAAATAAATAGTAAAATGAGGCAGATCTTGTTGACGCTACCTATCTCCTCAGACTGTATCTTACTGATCATTAAGCAACATTCTCAAGGTATATACCATAAATTGAACCAGAAGCTCTTATCAACATCTGTTCTGAGGAGAATTTGAGGAGAGTTAATGTAATGAGGGAAACCTCCCAGTGACCACAGTGTGGTGCAATATCCTTACCAGTATTAAAATAATTCAAGAACATTATTCTTATGTCAGGATTTCTGACTGAAGTTTAACTTCAGTAATTCATACTTTCTGCCATACCTACCCACCACCTGTACAATATGTTTAATGGTTTTCTCGAAACAATTTTTTTTAAACTCTAGGTACACTTAAGAAAGAAAAATGTTTTCACTCCGAAAGTAAAAATCTATCATGAATAGAATGTGAACAGAAAACAAATTACATTGGAACAAAACAATGTCATTAAAATTAAAAAAAAAAAAGGGGGGGGAAGGATGTGCTGATGTAAAGTCAGCTTGTAAAAATACAGCCTAAAACTTCTTTATGGTTTTGCACCCTATTTCAGCACCTCATCTTGCTTTTTTTGCTTCCTCCAACTAAGCTACACTCTTCTTAATTTAGAGCTTTTTACTGGTCACCCCTCCCTGTTATGTGGTTTCTTCTGCCTGAAACATTTAGTTCACATCTGTTCATTTGCTCATCCTTCATTCTCTGTCTTCCTGACTTGATCAAATCCCCAGTTATAGTTCTTTCCTTTATATACTCTGCTTTGGAGCACTGTTCCCAGTTGGGATATTATAATAGTGAGATTATTTGAGTGCCCAGCTTGTTAGTTTCCTCCATGATGAGGGTGTGGATCTGGACACACTGTTGTATTCCAAGCATGTTGGATCGTGCCTGGCCTATAATAGCAACTCACTAAATATTGAAATGTATGAATAAATGAATGTAACACTCCCTAGGTGTTTGACATTATGATTGGTGAATTCCAAACATTCCTTGTGAGTGTCGTATTTTTCTTCTCTACTTAATTTGTTTTTTTTTTTTCCCCAGGTCATGTTGAATTTGACTAATGATGAGGGATAGGAATAAATACCGACTAGCTTTCTGTGTCCCTGAGAAGGATTTTGAGGTTCAAGCCTTGTCCTCTTCCCTACTCATCTTAGACTCCTGCTGGCCGTTTGGCAGCTGATGTCCATCTGGATTCAGCAATGAGAGGTGGGTTAGAAGGGAGAAACCAAAGTATTTCTCCTCACACTCACTGCTCTGCCTTGTGGAGAAGCTCTGGCCAGGGTAATATGTCTCCTATGGCTTCAGGCCCCGCACCCCCAACTCATTGCAATGTGGTACCTGCTTCACTGGGTGATCTTAACCACTGAGCCGTAGTCACCTCCACCCTTTTTCCATCCCTCCTAAGGGTGACCATAACTGTCCGCTTTTGCCAAACTCTGGGTTGCCTTGTGGTCCCCTGTTTGGCTTCTTGACTTTTCTACCATCTGTGCAGCCAGTTCCCCACATTATATACTCCCTTTGCTGCAAATACGCAGAGTGGTGTGTGTTTTCTTTCCGGGATCCTGACTAACATAACTCTTCAGAAATCTGGCTAAAAGGAGAAGGAGGAAACAAGCAAACAAAACTGTATACCACTGCCCTTGAAATAAAGTGATTTCTTTAGTAAAATAAATTCATAAATAAAATCTTTTCCAACAGTCTTTTACTATCAAATCCCAGGAGTCAGTACGGCCCACAGCCTAATATGTAGACCAGTATGGGTGTGCTGGGAATGGTCTGCTGGCAGGCATCTAGACCAATATCTAGACCAGCCCAGATATTTTTGGGTGTACCCCAGGATAGTTTCCTAGCACCTTGCTAGAAAAGAAACCTTCATTTATTTTCCTTCTTTTTTTTAAAAATTTAATTTAATTTATTTATTAAATTTACTTATTAGAAGTTTTTAAAGAATTTTTTTATTATGTTCAGTTAGCTAGCATATTTTCCTTTTTTATTGCTTTTTTAAGATTTTATTTATTTATTTGACAGAGAGAGAGAGAGAGATCACAAGTCGGCAGAGAGGCAGGCAGAGAGAGGAGGAAGCAGACTCTGTGCTGAGCAGAGAGCCCCATGCGGGGCTCAATCCCAGGACCCTGAGATCATGAACTGAGCTGAAGGCAGAGGCTTAACCCACTGAGCCACCCAGGCACCCCACCTTTTTTATTTCTTTATTCCTTCTTTCTCTTCTTTCCTTCCTCCCTCTCTTTCATCCTTCTTTTTCTTGAGAAATACCAAAGAGTAAATCAAGGAACAAAGCAAAAGAAGAAAGGTGTAAGGTGGCTCAAACTAGGGTTCTCCCTATTTAAATAACCACAAGGCAGAACCTGCTGTGGATTTTTACTAGAAGAGTTTCAGCCCTTTATTTAAGAGCATCTGATACTTCTGATAAGCTATTGATGCCCTGAGCTACAGATGAACCGCCTTCCCTTGCACTGGTTTATGGCTAAACTTCTTCCTAATTCAGTGCTAGGATGCACACATTGCTTAGGGAGGGCAGTGACTCACTGATTTGTGGAGAATTGTTGAGAAGTTCTGGAGCCCAATCCTTAAAGGCAGGCTGCATTTGGATGCTAAGGGAATTCGTCTGTCTTTAATTCCTGGTTCTCTAACTCTCTGCTTTATATGTAATATCTAACCTTTGTTCTTTGGGCTCCTGTTTAAAATAGGAAGCTTGAATCACAGCGCTCTAATTTTGTCTTTTCCGAGAAAAGGGTTAACACCAGCTCTTCTTAGTGTCCTCGAGGTACATTGTAGCCTCAGGCTCTAGGACCTGTATCTTTCCCATTCTTCATAGGGCTGGGGGTGGGATCAGTGCACTGTGTCAGGGAAGGAGGGTCCCAACCTGGCTTTGCAATGTCATTCAGTTCATTATCTCCCTGCTCTGAGTAGAAAGCTTTTAGTTTTATTTCCTTCCCAGCCCTAGTATATGGTCAGGCAATGAAAGAATGAATTCTAAGAAGGACCGCTACTCAATTCTTCAAGTTATCAAAATCCTACCAATTCTTTAAAATTGCGGGAAATGCTGATATCCTCAAATATCTCTGGCTATTTCCATTTAGCGGTATAGCTCTCCATCATGTGGTGAAGACTGGCTCTCTGTCAAGCACTGGGCTGGTGCTAGGAGTACAAACAGTGGTAGTTAAGATGCGGTTGCCTCTCTTGAGTTGACAGCCTAGAAAGTTATTTGTTCACCTTTGGAAAGATCTGTATTGGAACAAGAATCTTTAACTACCATAATCTCCTGCAACATCTATAAGTTTGGAACACAACATTGGCTTTCAACTTTTCATGATCATGCCCATATTAAGAATCACATTTTACAACAGACTCTACGCACACACCCATGAACACAAACACTGTTTAAAATTTAAGAAATTTCACAAGGTAACCTCTGATATTTTCCATTCCAGTCCATTTTTTAGTAGAGTTGCCAATTTTGACCATTTTATTGATTTTATGACCCACAGATGGGTTGTGACCCACAATGAGTTAAAAGCCGCTATCAGTGTAATTTGGAATTGTTACACAAATTAGTATAACAATGCTCCCAGAAGATGATTAATTGACTTGGCTAAATCAGAGCTGAGAGTGCAACATCCTTGAGTTTTCTCTCCTGGCTCTAAATTTCAATAATACCTATATAGGTAATTAACTTGGCAATTAATATATGCAGTGGGCTTTGAAGCATATTTTTCTATTGTCTTAAACACTAATTAAATTTATTTTATTATTACTAAGTATCTCAATATAGCATCCATGTCCGTATTTCATTATAGCTCCACATGACTCACCCCAATAACTTATACGGAAGAGTCAATGTTAATTTTATTTGAGATTAGATACTGAAAGGCATCATTTGTAGATGATCAGAAAGGAAAACAGGCTTTACTAATAGTTAAACTTGAGGTTAAGGTATAAACTCTGGAGCTAGTCTTCGTGGGTTGGAATTCTTGCTTCACCATTTACTGTGAGTTTATGAATGAAATGCTTCGGTAGTTTATCGTTTGGGAGACTAAATTATTCACATTTTTATTGACTGAATTTTTAGCAGGTGCAGTAAACTTGTCTAGTGAGTTAAAACATCTAGGAATTTATTGCCAATTCAATAAAGTGTTAATATAATAATAGGTATTTTATGGCCCAGACTACAAGTATGTTTAACAATCATGAAAATAGCAAACTAAACAATAGATTGTCTGCTGTTAGGATATTGGATTATGCTTTCAAATGAGCAAATTTACAATTCTCCCTCCCCACCACAGTGTTTCATATGCAATGAAATGAAATGTCTTCTTTTCAGAACATTTAATAGTCCTGTCCTTGTGTGTTAGTTTGGATTTACACTACCTTTCCTTTATTCTAATGATGTGCCCTGTGGTTATAAAAGGATATATGTCAGTTTAGCCCTTTCTTTAGTTATTCTTTTTGTGAATTTTCATTGGGAAGGAGCAAAGACAAAGATTCAGTTCCCTGTGGCAGGTTAACATAAGGTGGGTATTTCATTCATTATCTATATTTGGAGTACATTATTTAATTGCATCTTGGTTCATTCTCTATTACATTTGAACTAATGTGTGTCATCCACTAGCCCTTTTTCTTGTTTTGAGTGGAGTTGTTTAAACTTATTGTGGTCAGTGGGAACTTCTGAAATTATGCCGGGAAATACTTACCCATCCTCTGCCAATGTTCTTGTACTTGCATATAAAGATTCTTGTAGAGTGTATGGATATGAAATAGATATTTTAGAAATAAATCTTCATTCCTAAAAAAGGCAGTGATGTTTATATAGATGAAATTTTAAAAATCATCACATGTGTTCTCACCCCTCAGTCTCTTGTATGTGCTGCGAGTTGCCTTATAATCTGCTGTATTTATTGTACTAGCTGGTGATTTTCATTTTCCAAACTTGCCAAGTATTCTTTCCTTGAATGATTTACATGTTAGTCAGTATTGATACTTATAAAAATGATTTTTTACAACAATCATCTAGAAGGTACATAAAAAGACCTTATTTTTCTGTTCTGCCAGGGTTGTTAATGCATTGTTAGATGGGCAGATTGCCAAATTATTGATAGAATTGAGCTGTTTTGCTACAGTGTTTAATCTTGGGGAATTAAATCAGTCCTGTTGACAGTATAGGGTCCAATGTTTATGATTTTAGTTGCTCCCCACATCTATTACTTGTCAAACTAAAGGCAGAAACACGTGAGAATTAGGAATGTAATTTCATATGTGGGAAAAATAGGAATGGAGTTCCTAAGAAATAAAAATATACAAGTGCAGATCCTAGACCCAGACTGCTTAGGTTCAGGTACCAATTATAAAACTTATGAAAGGGCAAATGCAAATGAAAAATTAGAGGCTTAATTCTTCTTAAAAGTAAGAGATGAGACTTCTACCTCCTGCCTTTAGAAAACTTGTAAATTCTCTCTCCCTTTGAAATGTGGGCAAATCTTTTAAAATGCTACATAAAATTTTGCCCCCTTGAAGACCCAGGAATATCTTTCTCAGGGACCTGTGAAGCATCTCTTTGAAATGTAAATTTCAGGGAGGATAGAATCCCTCCCTCCCAGTTTCCGTGGGAGAGGAGAAGCCCAACTTTGGTAGTTTGTCTAGTCCCCAGACGACCTTCTGTCATAAATACGTGAGAAGTATATTCTTCCTTTGGATAAAGCCAGTTAGCCAGCACAGATGATCACCTGAATTACTCATTGCCTTGAATTACTGATTTCTGAATTACTCGCGCTGATTACTGAATTACTGATCGCCTTGCTTACTCATTTCAGGTGTTTCAAGTCTTCTCCCTCTGCTTGAGATGCACTTCTTCCTTTTACATGTTTACCTCTTTCTCTCCTTTAAGTCTCAGTGTACATATCACCTCTTCTAACACAGATAAGTCTTAACCTTCCATCTGTGTTTTCTATTCCTATTTTCTTTTTGTATCTATCCCTTTCTCAGTATTTGGTGTAGTTATTGTAGTTTCCTTTTCATTATTTTTAAGTTCCTGGAGGGCAAAGACTCTCTTGTGTTGGTAGGTTTATGCCCAGGACCAGCACAGAGCCTGGCCCTGAGCTGACCCTCACAGCCATTTGGTGAAAGAGCAGATGGATGAGTAAATAATGGAGTGATTCAGGAGTTAGTGACCGAGGACTTCCAGATCCCGGAGAGCAAGGATGACCTAATTGTTATAACATTTCATTTACATTTGGATAGCTGTATGTGTTCCAATGGAAGAAATGTAGAAATGTCTTATACTATTGCTTTCATCCCTAATTAGTTCTGTTTTAGGGGAAAAAAAAGGAAGGATTATCACACTTTACCTATCATATGATCTTAAGTTTAAAATGTTGTATCTGAAAGGTCAAGAGAGCTGATGTCAAATAGTTACTGTCTACCAGGCGTTGTGTTAGGTTTTCTCCACACTTTTATAATTCATTTAATCTTTATAATAGTCCTAAGAAGGGATGTCCAGGTGGTTCAGTCACTTAAGCGTCTGTCTTCAGCTCAGGTCATGATCCCAGGGTCCTGGGATCGAGTCCCACATCAGGCTCCGCACTCAGTGGGTTGACCGCTTCTTCCTCTGCCCGCTTCTCCCCCTGCTTGTGTGCTCTCTCTCTTGACAAATAAATATATTCATTAAATTAAATAAACACAATAGTCCTAAGAAGATAAAGTTAATTTCCTCTTCCTCCTAATGAAGAAGTTGAGGCTCAGATATGAACATAAGATGCCCCAAGTCACATGATCAGAGTAAACCTTTACTAAGTGCTTATGATGAGTCAGGCATTATTCTAAGCACTTACATATAATCATGTACTCTGAGGTAGATATTATTTTTATCCCCATTTGTTAGATGAGGAAACAGACACAGAAGTATAGGAACTTCCCCATCAGTTCACTCCTTATTGCCATCTGTTCCTCTAAGTCCTTGAATGTATTCATAATAGCTGCTTTACAATCTTTGTTTAATAATTCTAACACCTGAATCATCATTTCATGGTTTGTTTCTCTTGACTGCCTATTGCTTGACTGTGAGTGGTGTTTTGCTGTTTCTTATGTCTAGTAATTTTCTTATTGTATGGCGTACATCGTAGATCATATATTGTATACAATCTGAGTTTTCTCCTTTTCTACTCCAGAGCATGCTTTTTAGTCCAAGGCATGGGTTCTCAACTGAACGCCTAAGGTTTTCAGCAAGATCCCTTCATTCTGGTTGTGCCAGAACTCCATCTTCCAGCCCTGTGCAACCTTTGTACAACTTTGTTCAGCTCTCACCTCTGTATCAGATGATGTCTGCTAGGCCTCCTTATTTGCACCAAACACTCATTATAAATTCCCACAATGACTTCTAGCCTGCTCTCTTCCCACCTCTAAAGCTTGGGGTTCTGTTCTCTCTGCATCTTTGGCTTACTTTGTTTTTCATAGCTCCTAGTAGTTGAGGGTGCCAAGTCCTTCCCCAAAGGGGAAGATTTCAGTCCGCACATAGATTCAGACTGATTGGAAGCCACTCTGAAGCAGTAACTTTTAAGTATGCAAATATATATAGTCCTATGGGATGAAAAGCATAAGCCCCACTGACCACCAGTGCAAGGCAATCTGGAAGCTTTCCACTGGGTACCATTTGGGGTCCAGATGAGTGTATAAGCTCCTTTCTGGGAGATACTGGCAAGCTGTAGTGAGGCAGAGGGAGAGTGTAGAGATAATGCTTGCCAGAGGGGAAAAAAAGCAAGAAAAGGAAAAAAAAAAAAAAGCCTAGAGCTTTGTTTTGTTTTGTTTTGTTTTAAAGTTGGCATCCACTGGCTGGATGGCACCCACCAGTCTTTGTCTCCAGAAAGCACCCCAGAAGGCCCCCAAAATGTGTGTCAAATCATATGCTTGTCCCTCAGGCTGATGTTTCAAGACAAGCAGTCGGGCTGTTCCCACACAAAGTTCTGACTTTTTTTCAGAGGAAGTTCTGTATGTAGCTATAGATTCTGTGTATTTGTTGGTGGGGGGATCCGGTTAGTTCAGGATCCTCTTACATTGCCATCTTGAACTGGAACCACCGGAAATTCTAATTTTGACAGGAACTTAAATGACTTCTTTTGGGGAATAGTGCTTTATAACATTTTACAAAACAGCTTTATTGCCACTTAATTGTCATATAATAAATTTCACATGTTAAAAGTGTGTACAGTTTGATGAGTTTTGAAATGTGTTTACATCTGTAAAATCTTCATTATAATAAAGGTAAAAAAATATTTCCATGGATCCAGAAAGTTTCCTTATGCCAATTTTAATCCCTCCTATCCTCCATCCACTTTCCTATACTACCGCTGATCTGATTTATATAATAATAGCTTTAGTTTTCATTTTCTAGAATTTTATCAAAGGGAGATGCTATACCATGCATTTTGGAGGGGCCTGGATTTTATCTCTCTGTATAATTTTAAGATCTATTCACGTTGTTTCAGGTATTAGGAGTTAATTCCTTTTTATTGCTGATCATATGGATATATTTCTGTTTGTTCATCATGTCTATCTGTTAGTGGGCATTTCTACTTTTGAGCTATTACATATAAGTCTGGAAATGTAAAATCTGTTATCGCTTCCAGTAGAATAGTCTGTGATTGCTTCTCACAATTTAGTAATTTAGGGACTCTTATTTAAAAAACTGGCTTTTAAAAGGTGCCAACCCAGGCCGACCAAGGCCTTCTAGTACTTCTTGCAATGCTGGGCTACATGGCCTCATCCTGCATGACTCACCTGTCCCCGACTCCCTGACCAGTGCAGCATCCACTAATGGCCCCAGGTCACATTTTCACACCCTGGCTCAGACCAACAAGTCTGGGACTCTCCCTTCAGGACCCCTGGGGCATACCACAGAGGTCTCCTGTTGAATGACCCCATTGCTCTGGTGTAGGACCCAGTCCATCTCCCCTAGCACTAACCCTACATAGGGCATTGGGCTAGAGTAAGGGAAAGGGGCAGATCATGTGAGGAGAAGACTTTGATCTTTGATTGCTACCCTAACCTTGGCCTCTAACCTGTGATTTCCCTCAGCTCCTGGGAGAGATGTCCTCATATCTGTTAGGGACCCAGACCCCTAAATCATCCCTCTCCCTCATTTTGGTATGAAGTTGGAGAGGGCATATATCTCTTCTTCCTAATCCAGGGCTCTGTAGATGAGGAATAAAAGGTTGTTGTAATGCCTATGGTGCCTCCACCAGACTCTCTGCTTATCGCATTGCAAGGGTAGGGGACTTGGGGCTGGAACTCTATTCACCAAAGCTAGTATGGCCTCTCATTCCTTCAGGTCTCTGAAGAGTTTGGGCCTAAATGAATGCGTGTCAGGGGAAGCTTGCTGGTGGGTTAGTGGTCCTCAGGATGTGATAGAAACATCCAGTGTGTAAAATGGAACGTGGCATGGGATGTAGTAGATACTGAACAAATATGGGGGAAGGATTGGAGCTGGGGCAATAGGAAGAGGCCTGGGGCCATTGGCTGCACTAACTTTCCTAGATATCTAGCTACATCTAGAGTGGAAGAGGGAGGGAGTTAAGCTGGGGCAGGGCTGCTTGGGACTGGGCATAGGGGTGGGAAGGGCTATCTTGGGGGGGGGCTCTGTCCACTGTGTTATGTGTGGAGGGTGCCCTCCTGTGTCCCACAACTTCTGCTGTGGCAATAAACTTGTAGAGGAACTGAAAAAGAAAAGATGCCAACCATTAGAAAATTTTTAGAGTCCCAATTAAATCTCCAAATGACTGAGTTTGCATAGTAGTTTTCCTCTTTGCTTTTCCTTCTTTCTTTCTTTCTTTTTTTTTTTTAATTAATGCCTCAACAGAAGTAAGTGGGAGAGAGAGAAAGAAAGTAAAGAGTGATATAACAATTTAGAAAAATCTAGTTTTGTTGGTTAAAGATGAACCCATTCACTTCTTAGTCAAAAATAGCCCCAGGGCTGTGTTTTAAATGAATAAGGGTCACATCACTTGAGTAAAATGATTTTAAGCATTTCTCTGAGGACTTCCTTTTCTCACTAAGCCTTTTGCATAGGCATTTTGATTCATAAAGGTGTTGATGTTCATTAAACCTTATAGTCAATTTATATTTTTATTTTCACTCAGTGAGAGACTGGTTCAGTATTTCCTTTTTTGGTAAGTATGTAACTTCATAGCTCTTCAGTCCATTTTGCTTTGCGTGGCTGTGCTTTAAATCTCCTCCAGAAGAGGAAATGACTCATTTCTATACAGTAGCATGTAGGTGTTTGATGAATGTTGCTGCCAGGTAGAAATAGACTGGAATGCCAGTGTAAATGGAGTTTTACAGCTATGAAAATCTGAAGGATTTAAAATTTCTTAAGAATTTAAATTGAGGGAAAATGACTTCAGACATTGGTAAGGGCTTGATGTTCTTTGGGTAAACTAAAAAGTGGTACAAATGTGAAGAAATTACCAATGGCCTAATGGAAGAATGGCATGTTCTTTGAGATGTTTTGTCCCCAAAAATATTGTTTGGGGACTGTGCAAGTTTGGGCAGGATGATATCCCGGGTGTATTATGGGCCTGATGCGTCAGATCAACCCAGATCAATTTTTTAATTTAAATTCAACTAGCCAACACGTAATACATCATTAGTTTCAGATGTAGTGTTCAATAATTCATCAGTTGTGTGTAACACCCAGTGCTCATCACATCATGTGCCCTCCTTAATGCCAGATCAATTTTTAAGATTTCTGACTGATGTGAATTCATAGAAATCTCCATGTCTATGTGTTCTTCAGACTCTGTGGTATAAGAAATGAGGAAGTGAGTTGTACAGTATCTTCCTCTGAAGACTTCTTAATGTTCTAAGAATAATGGCATTGTCCTCATTTCAGAGACCGTAAGAAGTTGAGTTGTAAATAGTACATTGTCCTGTAAAAGAGCCACCGTACTGGAACACCAGAATGGTCTTTACCCCTGTGGAAAGACTGTTGTGAGTGCTTTTTAGGCACAATCCTATCTCATATGGATAGGATTTATTAAATATAAAGCACAATTATATGTAGTAGATATCTGGTTAATTATGTGTTTTCTTGACTTATGACAGTGCCTAGAGTGGCACCTTACATATAACATGTACTTAATAAAGTCTCATGAAAATGGATGAATTAGAAACTGAAAGATGTGTGCAGTGAACTCTGAAATTGTTCTTTGAGGTGTGATTGTGAAACTGTGTTTTAGACTTGTGATCCGTGGAAATAAATGTAACCCTTTTGATTTTGTTAGCTTGTTATACTTTTATTTTGATTGTTTAAAACTGTGCAATATTCTGTTATAGCATCTCCTCGGATTTATGAAACTTGATCAAGAATCTGTATTTAAGAACAAAATGTCAAAAAAAGGGAAAAGTGGAATATCTGGTTGATTTAGAATCAAATAAGGTAAATAATATTTACAGCATAAAATATCCTAGTAGGATGTTTTCTAATGTGCTTTTAATCAACATGAAGAAAGGAGACAGTATGTGTCAGTAGACAACAAAGGAGAATATATTTAACTGGTCAGAATAGAAGTTATAAGAATGAAAAGAAACGGAGGTAATAAAAATGATGAGAGAATCTAAAGGTAGAGCACTGTTTTGATTAAACATAAAATGGTGTGTGCCAAGACTTCAGGGCACATGACTAAGTTGGAATCTGCCTACATATATGCAGCTAACAAAGATCTTAGAAAAATAAGCCTGTACCGATTTGATAGGTCAGTTTATCAAATATTCAAAAAAGGCATTTTGAATATTCATTATTTGTCAAACACTATCTTAGATGACTGATGTAGAGCATCTGCCTTCAAAGGGTTCATGCTGTGCTGGCGGAGATGGAGAAGCAGACCAAAAATTACAATCTAGAGCTTAGGGATGTGTCACCCTTCAGCCTTGGCCTCACTGTTCAGCTAGAACCCACTATCAGGTCTGAGCCTTTGGACAGCTCAAGAGGAAATGCCCACCCTAACATTGTTTCTGTCATCCTTAAACTTATGTGTGAACACCGGGTTGGCATCATATCTAATCTATACAACAATATCTCTTAAATATGCAAGGTATGACATCATACTTAAAGTTAATATCTGAATGTTAGCTTTTCAATACAGGTAAGTGTTGTACATATAACTTAAAATGATAATATCCTTATGTGCTTTTATTTATTTGAGAGAGAGAGTGAGTGAGAGAGAGAACACAAGCAAGGGGAGCAGCAGAGGCAGAGGGAGAAGCAGGTTCTCCACTGAGCAGTGAGTCTGATGTGCGCCTGAATCCCAGGACGCCAAGATCATGACCTGAGGCAAAGGCAGATGCTTAACAGACTGAGCCACCCAGGCACCCCACCTTATGTGCTTTTTGTGTTAAATGTTAAATTTCAAGCAATTAAATAGATAGAAAATAGGTGGACAAATAGCACAAATACTGAGATACTGTGTTAGCTAGATAGATGACTTTATGAAGAACATTATATATTTTCAATATATAAATGTTTAGAAAAGAGAATGTATATATAAGTATATACATTAAGAAATTTAATATACATGAAAGAAGAATACAGATTAAATTACTTATATTTCTAATCTTTATAGAATTCTAGTATTTGTAGAAAACTTTAGGACTCAAAATTTCATGAGGAAGAAAAATTATACAATAATGTGTAATGACATCCATGAGAAATCTTTAATCAGACATAATAAATAATGTACAAAGTGTGAAATAAAAAGTATTAGAAAGAGTGATGTACCTCAAAATCTCAGTTGAAAGTGAGCATCTGTTTAGTAAGGCAGCTGCGTAGTGTAGTAGCATGGTAACTGTAGGGACAATCTAATGACAGGTGGGGCTGAAAACAAAACTTGTGTGTTATGGTGAAATTGACTTCAGCCTCAGCTTTGGCTAAATGTGGATTTTAGGACTTAGCCTCCATTGGATGGAGATGCACACAGATATTAGTAGAACATAAAAGGAAGATCTTTGGCTCAGTTTGGGTCAGGGGAGTTTCCCTGAGTTATCTCGAAAGATGAATGGGAGTTCATGAGGTAAAGAAGGGAAGGGTGTGGTGACTACAAGGAAGGAGAATGGATCCCCGGATGTTTAGCATTTACTGAGGCTGAGCATGAGGCCAGGATTGTGGCTGGTGAGACTGGGGAGGAACTGGGTCATGCAGGATTTCTCTCCCAGGCTTGATGGTTGAGGCTTTCTCTTCTGAAAAAACGTAAGGAGAGGAGTGACTTGCTCAAAGTTGTATCATTCTTGATGGTTTGAGTGGCAACAATGTGAGGTTGGATTTGACAGAGTTTAGGAAGCTACTGGGATAGTGAAGGGACAAGGTGAGGAGAACCCAGATGAGACATTGGCAGAGTTGAGAAATGTTTCAGATGTAAAAATCAGTAAATGTGATGGTTATTGGGTTTGGGGAGCCTGAGGAGGTTCTCAGCAACTGCCTCAGCTGTGTAGAGGAGTAGCCAACTAAACTGTGGTTAAGTTTAGAGATGTGAGTGCAGGGGGAGGAGAAGTCTGTGGTGAGAGATGGTGTGATACTGAGCTTTGTGCCAGTGATTTATCCAGATGGAGGCCAGCAGAGATCTGGATGCATGCATCTAAAGCTCTCAAGAGTGAGGCACATCCTGAGGGAGTTGTAGGTTTGAGACCCATCCATAGGTGGGTGATAGATAAAATGATGGAAGAGGGTGGGATCACTTGAGAAGAGCAGCAGAGTGTTAGAAGGTGATAAGTGCTGTGGTAAAAAGAAAACCAGAACATGGTCAGGAGAATAGAGAGGGCTTTGAGGTGAAGGGTTTGATGTGTAAATTGAGTAAACAAGGTAGGCTTAATTGATTAAGGTGAGATTGGAGCACAGATTTGAAGGATGGGAGGGAGTCAGCCATGTGCATGTCCAGGAGATGAGTATTGCAGGCCAGCAGTGACAGTCAGGGCAAGAGGTCTGACTTAGGAACACATCTACAGCGTGGTAGGAACATGGAGGAGGCCAGAGTAGCTGGAAGGGGTGCATAAAGTGTTGGAGGGTTTGATCAAAGTAATAGCATGACATGACTTAGATTTTAAAGGAATCATTATGGCTGCTGGGCTGGGAATAGACTGGGGTAGACAAGAGGGTAAGCAAAGACCATAAGGAGGCTGATTCAGCAACCCACAGAGAGCTTCTAGCCTTATCTCCTACTGAATCCTGGGCTCATTGCATATAAGCCCCTCTCTTACCTCAGGGCCTTTGCACATGCCAATCTTCTGATGAACTATCCTTCTCCTTGCTGTTCATCTTTGTCTAACTAACCCTGCCATAGACTCTTAGTGATTTTCCCTCTCAGAGCTTGTTTGTAAACATCCAATTAAATGAGTCTGTGTAGATTTCTTGGAGTCTTCACTCCATGAAAAATCTGTACTTTATGAGGAAAGACACTTATGGCAGTCAATAAGTATTTGCTGGATAAGTTGTGAATGAATAAATGCATGATTGAATGGATGAAATAATGAGATGGAAGGAAGACTCTAATCCTCTGACCAGCCATCAAAAGCACATGCCCTTTGCTTCTATCCCCTTAGTCCTCTAGAAATTAGAAGAGGAAAGCAGAGAGTTGTAAACATGTACCCAACAGTCTATGTAACTCAATGCAGGAAAATGCCTATGGCAAGAGAAAATAATTAGCAATTTTATTGAACATCTTTAACTTAAGCCAGATGTTCCCTGAGTTGAAACATTTGATTACAGACCTCTAGCCATGACTGCTGCTTGCATTTTATGTTTGATTTTCACAAGTGTTGTAATTCAAACCTGGAGCAAGATTTGCCAGATAGATCTTGTGATACACCTTTAATTAAACTCTTTATTAAAACCTATAGCTGTGAACATAAATAAACCTGAAAGCACAGTAAACAAATTTGAGAGGCATTCTGAAAACCTAAAACCCCTAAATTGACTTAATGTTGTCTATTCTCTTTCTGCCTATCTTATGTGAGAGTTCTTTAGGGTGCTTGGATGTGCCTTGTATCATTTTCATAATTTTACCACTGGAGGGCTCAATGGCCTTTTTCATGTCTCTTTTAAGAACCAAATGTTACATTTGTGCCACAGTAAGACTTGGAGACAAAAATCTTTCTCCCCTTTTGAGAAAATCTGTTTTTTTAGGGAGGGGGTACATTTAGGTACCTAAGCATCTGTGTCAATTTGGCCAAATGCTTCATAAATGCCCTCAAAGATGGAAAGTCTTGCCATTGCTATATGTAAACTGAAATCAAATAGGACACACTAACCTCTCTCCCAAAGAATACCAGGGAATTGGGATTACATTGAGCAAGACTTATGCATGTGCTCTGCCCCTGTGGTGTGCATGCGCATGCATGCTGGTGGCAGTGTGGAAGAGAGGTGGGGGTGGGTTGGAGTGCTGAGTGCTCTGCATGCCTAGGAATTACAGGATTAATGTTTTTGGGGTGGAAATACGAATATTTTTAAGGACTGATCGAAAAGATATAGAAGGGAGTTGGAAATTGTGGTCATAGGTGGTTCCAGTACTTGTTGGGTGTTTTGCTGTAAAGACTGAGAATACAGTTCTTTACCTAGGTGTGTTATATGCATAGGCAGTCCAGCTTCTCTGAGGCCGATGCTGGAGCCTAGATTGAGCAAAGGAATTCTAACGTGAGTGCTCCACCAGTTTGGCACGTGCATGATTTCTTTTGCAATATTTTGGAGGCATCCAGGGAGTAACAATGAGATGTTATGCAAATAACCTAGAGACAGTGTTGACCCCCAAGTGAAAGTATGAAATGAACACAAAGCAGAGAGATGGAAATATCAGAATGGCTCTCCCAGGCATGGTAAGACTTAACTACAAACTGATTGAAAAATTAGCATATTTAAAGAAATAATGTGCCAGTTGGAAGAGAGAGGACTTCTCACCCTGCCACCTACAAAGGATTAGAGGAGAGTCTGAGAAGGAAATTGGAGGTGCCTAGCTGAGAACTGTTCAAGAAGGCTGGCATGACACCTTCAATCCTTTCACCTACCCCCCATGGTGCCCTTATGATTTTGAACTGTCGATGAATTCTCCTTGTTCAGATGTCATGCTTACTCGATTACATTTGGTCTACGATTTGGCCTTTCATCGCTTTGCGCATTGCAGAGAATGCTGATCATAATCAGTCTGAGCGTTCAGGTCAGGTCTGCATTTCACAACAGCTCAGCAGCCTCGTGGGTGGTGTGCTGGAAACAATCAGGTCTGGCCAATAGAGTTGAGAACAAGGCTCTGGGCTGTGGCAGGTTCACCAAGCTATATGGCACTTTCCTTGGCTATTTGCAGCTTTCCCGTGGGCCTGTCATGGTGATGCTTCTCACTGTCCCCTTTTCTTCCAGTCTCTTCACATCTCACTAAATATTTCAGTGAGTAAATCAGAAAGCAAGGCTGAGACCAGCAAAATAAATTTGTCTTAAAAGGTAAATACCAAACATCCTAATTATAACATTTTCTTAAAGTATTTTATTCATGAATCAAAGAAAGAGTTTAGTGGGCATTTACTCTCTGCTTAACATTGTGTGTTTTTTGTCCTTGTGTTCCACTGCAGTTTGTCAAGAAAATAAAGTGGAATATCTCTCTTCCTTGGAAGCCTGATTTTTTTTTTTCCTATGAAACAGCAGCCGCAACTTCTAATAGAGGCTTCTGTGTAGGCAGAGAACAGCCATCAAAGGGCTTAACTCTCAGGTTCCCTACCTTGGTCATGCCTAGAGGAACTGAAGCAGTTCCTTTACTCACTGATTTTGGGTGCATCCTACCAGAGTTGTTCTCTTCTGGGAGGAGTCCAAGCTTGCTCCAACTCACTGTGTCCCTAATACCCTGTTATGAAGCCACCGTCCACAGGTGTTTCTGGGAACTTCAGTCTGGGCTCAGCAGTGCTGCCCGCTGGTTCTGGGGAAAGGTTAAGGGGCAAAGAGCGGGCAGTCAGAATCTCCTCTAGAATGCCTGGGTATTCATATCTTGCCTGGAGGAATGCCACCTTGCCGATCCTTAGAGGATCTTTGGGATTTCTGGAACATGCCAAGGAACATGCCAAGAAGAGGGACTAGAAGTAGTTACTACACACTAAGCATTCCTAAGAATTTTCTGGGGATGTTACCTGATATGGAAGTGGCTTAGTTTGCATGGGTGGTAAGGACGCATCAGAATACCCAGCTAAAAATGGCTTCAATAAGAAGGGCATTTTAAATCCCACTTAATGGGGAATTTTGAGACTCCTGGGTTGGTTTGGCAACTCAACAGAGTCTTCAAGGATGAAGGTGCTCTTCATATTTCCCTTGGGATCATCGGCATGTGACTGAAGTCTCCCATGTCGTGGGATGAGTCCAGCAGTTTTGATTATCTCATGTTTCTAGATGTGTTATATGCAGATGTGGTCTAACCTCTGTTAGGCTGATGCATGGTATGGATCGAGCAAAGGAATCCTTACATGAGTATCACATCAGTTTGGCATATGTATACATTTTTGTTCATTGGTTTTGGCAATTTTTAGGAGGGAAAAAGAGGTGTCTCTCTGCATCTCCCTTTTTACCAGGGAGAAAAAAATCTTTCCCATGATCCAACAGGCTGCTCTGTAAGTCCTTTGGTCAGAACTGGATTGCATGCCCACCTTTTATCCAGTTACCCTCCCAGATTACATGTAACTTAAATCTAGACCAGTCACAATTGGCCTCCTAGGAATAGGCACGTTGCTACTCATCAGTCTCATTGGAAATAAGGGATGTAACATAGAAGGAAGATAGTCAGCTTTTAACTACTTTTCCAAGATCAGAAAAGAGAAACTTGACTTAAAAGACTTAAAGAGAATTTAGAATGTCTCTAAAGGAAGAATGTGCAGACAAGAAAGTGGTATTGTGCACTGGATCGTATTATTGGCAGTGAACATATTTATCAATAAAGATTTTCTGAAAATTGAATGAATGGATTTTGACTAGAACTTATTTCGGCCTTGCTTGGAGTCTGGAAGATGAATTAAGTGACCTTAAGAGTTTTCATCATGTTGATAAGGAATAATGTCATCAACAAGGAATGAAGTAAGAGCTGTGTTCAAATTGTAAGTGGGTTTGGCCTCTCAAGCTTTGAAAAACACATTCAGAAGGATAATCGATATCATTTCTGTGATCCTATTTTTCTGGTTTTATTCGTCTCATACTTTACTATGTACACAAATAAATTGGGAGCTTGTTAAATGAATAAATTCTTGGGAACCTCTTTTCAGAGCTATTGATTCAGAAAGCATATTAATTTTCTATTGCTGCATGACCAATGATCAAACTCAGGTACATTAAACTAATATTACCTACTTACTATTTCATAGTTCCTTAGTCAGAAGTAATGTTTGGTGGGCTCAAGTGGGTTTTCTACTTAGGGTCCTGCAAGGTTGAAATCAAGGTGTCAGCTGGGCTGGGCTCTTAGCTAAAAGTTTTGGGTAACTGTCTGCTTTCAAGCTCCCTCCCATTGTTGATAGAATTGACTTTCTTGTGGTCACAGGGCTAAGAACATTTGTCTCCCCAGCTGTTGACTGAAGACCCCTCTCAGGCCCTAAAGGCTGCTCTCAGGCCTTGCCACATGGCCCCCTCCATCTCTGTGGCAGAGAACCTCTCTCATATCCCATCCCTCTCACATATCAACCTCTGTGACTTTCTCTCCTGCAACTAGCCAGAGGAACCCTCTGCTTTTAAAGGGCTTATGTGATTATGTTAAGCCCACCTGCATAATCTCTCCAGTTTAAGTTAACTGAATAGTAACTTTAATTACATGTGCAAAACCCTTTGGCCATGTAACATAATATTATTGAGTGTGTGACACCAGGGGATGGATATCGTGGGGGACATCTGAGAGTTTGGCCAATCACAGTGTATCCAGTGTGGGATTCCTATATCCTCATGTTTAACTAACTCCTCATAAGATTCTGAGGCAGCTTAAAAATTAGCTAAAGTGCTCTTGCTAAAACAGGGTCACAGCTATTCTTGGGGATTAAATCAAACCGTTTGGAGTTAGAAGTCTTAGAAAGGGAGGGAAACAATGTGTATAAACAAAAAGTTAATGTGTTGATTCAGATTTGACTCAAATTGCTGTTGTAATGTAAGTGACAAATGATCACTTACATTTCCAGGGTATGGAGAATGTAGTAGTGGGTCAGTCATGTGGTAAGAACTATCTGTATGTTTAACGCTGGATTAGACTCTGGACTGCTTGATGGCTATGAAGAATCATGTTCTGTTTTTATTCTCCCACCTCCCCCCGCCCCCGCCGCCATGCCGAAGGTCAGGAGAGTGTTGTTAGAAAATTGACTGGTTTATTTGGTATTTATATGAAATAAACACAGAGTATGTGGTGGAAGTGTTTGATTTTGTAGCAAATACTCTGGGATTTTACCCAGAAACCCTTTTCCTCCTTCTTGGCTTCAATGGGGATACTTTTCTTTTCTTTTTTTTATTTTTATTTTTACCTTTGTTCTGGCTTCTTTCACTTAACATGATTATTTGAGATTCATTCATGGAGCATCTATGAGTCGTTCATTTCTTTTTATTGCAAATAGTATTCTATTGTATGGATGTACAACGTTTTTGTTCATTCACTTATTGATGGACACTTGGGTTGTGTCCATATTTTGGCTATTATAAATAAAGTTACTGCGAACATTCAGATATACACCTTTGTATAGACATAGGCTTTTACTTTTCTTGGCTAAATATTTAGGAGTGACTAGATCATATGGTAAGTATATATTTTAAAAAGCTATGAAACTGTTTTCCAAAGTGGTCTAACATTTTACACTCCCAGCATCATGAGAATGAATGAGAATGCCAGCTCCTCCACATCCTCATCCACAGCTGGTATGGTCAATCTTACCTTTGAGCTGCTCTCATAGGTATGTAGTGGTAGCTTGTGGTTAATTGCGATGCAGGTCAATTTGTCAATTAAAAAATGTTATGTATGAGGGACGCCTGGGTGGCTCAGTGGGTTAAAGTCTCTGCTTTTGGCTCAGGTCATGATCTCAGGGTCCTGGGATTGAGCCCTGCATCGGGCTCTCTGCTCGGCAGGGAGCCTGCTTCCTCCTCTCTCTCTCTGCCTGCCTCTCTGACTGCTTGTAATCTCAAAAAAATAAATAAAATCTTTTTAAAAAAATGTTATGTATGATATCTTTATTGTTGTATCTAAGAAGTCTTAGCCTGACACAGGTTCATAAAGATTTTATCCTGTTTTCTTCTGGAAGTTTTAGAGTTTTAGATTCTATATTTAGGCCTATGATCTATTTCTAGTTAATTTTTGCATGTTGTGTAAGCTCCCTGTTTTGCATATGGATATCTAATTGTTGTAGAACCATTTATTGAAAGATTATGCTTTTTTCACTGAATTAATTACCTTTCCACCTGGAATATTAGCCTTTCTTGTAAGTGTGGGCTAATCCTGGACTTTCTATTTTAATCCATTTATCTTGTTCTCTATTTTTACATTGGTACTATACTGTCTTGAGTACTATAGATTTGTGGAAATCTTGAAATCAGATAGTACTAGTCTTTTGACTTTTTTTCTTTTTCCAAGTTTTTTTTTTTGCAATTCTAGGTCATTTGCATTTTGATATGAATTTTAGATTCAGTTTGTCAAATTCTACAAAAAATTTCCTACTGGGATTTTGCTTGGGTTGTGTTGAATCTCTAGACCAATTTAGAGAGAATTGGCTTCTTATCAACATTAAGTCTTCCCACACATGAAATCAGCTTGCCTCTCTATTTATTCAGATTTTTAATTTCTCTCAGCAGTGGTTTACAGCTTTCAGTATTAAGGTCCTGCTCATCTTTTGTCAGGTTTATATCTAAATACTTCATATATTTGAGACTATTGCTTATAGTTTTTTAAACTATAGTATTTTAAAGTTTCAATTTCCTATTGCTTGTTACTAGTATATGAAAATCACAATGGATTTGTGTATATTGATGTTGTATCCTGAAACCTTGCTCAACTCTGATATTCTGTCCAGTAGCTTTTTTGTAGATTCATTGGTTTTTTTTACATAGACAATTATGTCATTTATGAATAAGGACAATTTTATTTCTACTTTCTATTCTAGATGCCTTTGCTTTCCTTATTATGCTAGCTTGACCTTCCAGCAAAATACTGACTAAAAGTGATGAGAGTGACGATCACACTTGTCTTATTTATGATCTTAGGAGGAAAGCACTTAGTGTTTCATCTTTATGATGTTAGCTGTAAGGATTTTTAGTTTTTTTGTTTTGTTTTGGGAAATGCATTTTATTAAGTTGAGAGAATTTCTATTTATTCTTAGTTTGATAAGAGTTTCTATCAGATATAAATGCTGGATTTTTGTCAGTTGCTATTTTTGCACCTACTGAAATTATCAAATGGACTTTCTTTTTGAGTTTGTCATGATAGTGATTACATTGCTTGCTTTTTAAAAATATTAAATCGACCTTGCATTCCTGGGTGAAAACCCACTTGATATATTGATTTTTATATAATGTTGGATTTGATATGCTAGAATTTTGTTTTAAACTTTCTTATCTATGCTCATGACACTAGTTTTATTTTCTTGTTATGTTTTTGACTGGTATGGTCTCAGAAAAATGCTGGCCTCTAGAATTAGGTGGGAAATATTTCCTCTTCCTCAGATTTTTGGTAAGAATTTGTGTAGAATTTGTATTACTTCTTCTTTAATGATTGCTGGAATTCACTGGTGAAGCCATCTGAGCCTTCAGTTTTCTTTGTGGTAAGGTTTTTTTTGTTTTTTTGTTTTTTTTACAAATTGAATTTATTTACTAGTTCAACGCTATTCTGGTTATCTATTTCTTCTTGAGTCAGCTTCAGTAGCTTGTGTTTTTCAAGGAAATTCAAGAAATTGGTTAAGTTGTCTGTTTTGATTGGGATTGTCATTCACAATATTCACTCATTGTCCTTTCAGTATTCATAGAATGTGACTATGAACACTGATGTGTTTTAAATATCTACATTTACTCATATTATCTTGAAAGTAGACAAAGCTTTCTGAGACAAGGACAGACTGTTATTACTTACAGCAATAACTACATTGGTTCCCCTAGCTTTAACATTTCTCCTTTCTTGGAGGATGAGAGTCAGAAGTCACCCAACATATATGGGGTTTGAACTGTGCATAAGGAAATGCAAAAATCTGAATCTGAGAACTTATGTAAATGTTGAACTTTACCCTCCTGAAAGAGAAAGAAAGAAACTTAATTTTCTCTTTGTAAACAAATTCTCCTTGGAAAGAGGAGGGGAGGAAACATCTCAATGTTTATAGGTTTTGTTTGAACTATTACAGTAATTTCTTAGAATCTGCTTATTCTTAGTGTTTTCTGTGTATATGTCTTTTCTATTTCACTAGATCCCAGAATTTAAAAAAAAAACAGTCACAACTGAAAAAATACTAGTCATAGTGTCTAATATGTAGTATATCTTAAGTACGTATTTAAATGAGTAACAATATGATTTTGCCTTCTTTTGAGCTCTTCGAGCATGCACTGTCTGAACTATTTTGGTTGATGTACACTGAGTTTTCTACCCAACTATATCAAAAGCTTCTTGAGGGTTGAGGCATGCATTACACTTTTTTGTATTTTTTACAATTTGATAAACCCTTTGTATACATATTTTTGAGACAAAGACTTAATTGGTTGATAATATGAATATAAGACAATGATCTACTGATGAAAAATAGTATACTGTGTATTATAAAATGTTATCCTTCCACTGAGCCCCACCCTTGGAACGGTATACAGACACAACCCATCACCAGAAAGAAAGCAGTGTTACCCCTTGACATTCGCACAGATTCTAGAAGATGGTATAGACTATTTTTTATGCTTCCTATTAAGTTGCCATTTAGCTGGTACAAAGTCTGTCTCAGATTGGAGTCTGATCTCATCTCTGGCTGTTCTCATTTTCTTCTTTTCTGAATCCTGGAAGGTGTTAAGGTTCTCAGTTTTGTTTTTGGTTCCATCTAAGAAGAGGTGATGAGTGGTTCTCTCAGTGCTCATAGAAAAATGCTTTAAGCCTTCAATGTATACTTGACTGGAATATCTGTGCACATAAACTGCTTTTCCTTTACTAATATTAACCATCATTCAGAGCATAACTTTAAGGGGTTCGTGTATTAAAAGAAAGCCACTATCTCTACTCTGCTTTACCTATTAGAGGCCAGGAGTGAGGAGGAGACAAAAGAGCCAAGGAGAGAAGAAAATGTAGTACTGCCCCCACAAAATCATAGGCTATTCCCATGAAACATGGGCAGACTCAAATATAAGCTTGAATTTACCAGTTTCACCAGGATTCAAACTGTCAGTTTCTGATTTCTTTTCTAAAACTAAAGAAATGCATCAAACCCTTTCCCTGTGGTCTCTGAGGCTTAGTCGGCTTGTCTTAGTGAATTTTTCTAGGAGGAAGGAAAAGACTGGGAGCAGTTTTGGACACCTTTATTTCAGAGCCTCTTTCTTGACAGCTATCTAATCTCTTCTTCTCTGACTAGCCAAAAATCCTATTGTATTTTATAACCCAGCGTCTGTCTGGACTTGCGTTTTGTAAATTGCCTCAGAAAATAAAGTGTTCTTTCTTGATGACCTCAGATAGAGAATGACCTCAAATTAATTTTCTTCTTTGCTTCAAAAATTCATCTTAAATTCATCTTAAAATTAGTGCAGTTTAAAATGAGATTGTATTTTAAAAGCAAGTTATTAGGTTTTGGTGGATAGTTGCAATTTTTTGGAAAAGTTGCATTTTTTTCCCTCAACAGTAAGTATTTTCACAATTCACAAGTAAAAAAAAAAATCCCAAATTTACGAAACTTAACAAAATTCTCTCATGGAAAGTGGGGGAAGGAATTAAATACGTGTTGAATTTAGAAAAGATATTTTTGAGGGTGTGACAAATGGTGAGGGAGGGTTTGGTTAACAGGGGGAATAACTATGGAAGGTATTTACTGTGGACATGTAGGCCACTGACAAATCCACTCTAAGCAAGAAAAGCCTGCATACGTCACACAGAAATTCTCAAGCTTTTTGTGCTGACTTGACAGCCCACAAACTATTTGTTGGTGTTGCTTTGGTGGACTGGAATATTTGTTCAAGGCAGGAGGTGATAAACTCAAAAGAGGAGGAAAGGTCCTCTTTCAATTAAATAACTATAAAAATGACATAGGGGGCGCCTGGGTGGCTCAGTGGGTTAAAGCCTCTGCTTTCGGCTCAGGTCATGATCTCAGGGTCCTGGGATCGAGGCCCACGTCGGGCTCCCTGCTCAGTGAGGAGCCTGCTTCCCCCTCTCTCTCTCTGCCTGCCTCTCTGTCTCCTTGTGATCTCTCCCCCTCTGTGAAATAAATAAATAAAAAATCTTAAAAAAAAAAAAATGACATAGGGCTGATACTCTACTCAAATACATACAGCATACTTCCCTAAAGACAACAATAAGAGCAAACATATTAGCAATAACTATGTCTCAGGTCCAGGTGATGACCAAGTAAAAATGGTGGAGAGAAAGGGGGCAGAAGGAGAGATGGAGGGAAGAGAAGTTGGAGAGGGAAAGACCCATAGACACAGAGAAAAACAAAACAAAACCCCAGAAACAGAGCAAAGCAGAGTTAGAGGAGAGAGAGAGAGAGAGCCCCGAGGAAAGAAGAGAAGGTAGCAGCAAACACTGTGGAGTCTCACTGGAATCTAAGGTGGGAGTGAAAGGCTGAAGTGTCCTTTCTTACTTGAACTTGGAGTATTTACCACTCTTGGAAATGTTAAGAGCTAATTAATAGTATAGGACAAATATATGTATATTCATTTGCTCCTGGGGTGTTGAAGTTTATACATGCCTACTGGCAGCCAGTCTCTTTTGGAGCTGGTACCTTGAAATTCCTGGTATGCTCTCATTTCTTAAGTCAGAAGCTATCACCACCTTATGTGGAGTCACCCAACGTGTTGTCAGAATTTTTGTTCAGAGGGAAATCAGTTGAATTATTCTAACATCTCTAATACCTGTACTACTGACACTTATATCAGGTAGTGAATAACCTGACCTTCTAAATGATGTGTTTTTGTGGGGCTTTTTATTTTTTATCTTATTTTATTTTATTTTTTAAGTAGGCTCTGTGCCCAGTGTGAAGCCCAATGTGGGGCCTAAACTCATAACCCTGAGACCAAGACCTGAATTGAGATCAAGTGTCAGACACTTAACCAACGGAGCCACCAGGCACCACTGGTCTTTTTAAATAGTAGCAAATAAATAAACTGTCAGCTGTTATAAATAGTAGGAAGGCTGAGTTCATAGGGAAGGCAGAGGAACCATTACCGTGTGAGAGCTGCATTAGTCTATTGGTATGAGACTCCACGAGCATTTTGGGACATTTTTCTGAGAAATGATGAAAAAGCTCTTTTGGTAAGCTAAAAGAAAACAAAGCAAAAACAAACACAAACAAACAAAAAAACCTGTAGTTGACTGGTTTAATTTTCAGATTTTAATTTACGTTCTCTTTCTAGCCAAAGCCTTTTTTTTTTTTTTTTTTAAAGATTTTATTTATTCATTTGACACACACAGAGAGAGAGATTACAAGTAGGCAGAGAGGCAGGCAGAGAGAAAGGAGAGAGAAGGAAGCAGGCTCCCTGCTGAGCAGAGAGCCCGATGTGGGCCTCGATCCCAGGACCCTGGGATCATGACCTGAGCCGAAGGCAGCGGCTTTAACCCACTGAGCCACCCAGGTGCCCTAGCCAAAGCCTTTTAATATGTACTTCCATTTTGGAGCACGTTCTGATGCATGTTCTCATTTATACATGGCAAAGAGGAAGTAGAAAGAAGTAACTGCATGTCTTCTCAATTGAAAAGTTAAAGACCTATGTTTCTCTCTTTAAATGTTTGAATAGAGGAGGTGATCTAGAAGAGGACATCTGGGGGTATTACAGAAGGAATTCACATACCAGACAGATGTCCTCAGATGGTGCCACTAAGATCCCATCCAATTCTGAGGGTCCATTTGTACAAATTGGCCACTTAATGGCGTCTTTTCTGTATTTGTGATTATTATAAAGAAGTGATTCTCAATTCTATCAGAAAATGCCGTTTTTTTTTACAACAGGTAACTTGAATGACTCATTTAATATGTTAAAATGTATACTTTCAAAAGATTAATATGGTCTATTATAAAGGAGAAATAAGAGAAAAGCAATTTTTAGTAAAATATATACACTGATATCTAAATACTTAATCACAACTGTCCTGTTACCTCCAAATGCACCCTAGGGGGCGATGCTACCCTCCTTAAATTTGGAGCCATTGTAATAAAGTAACATTTCACACAACTATGCTTTTTCCTTGTTTCTTTGTCTTTGGTATGTTTCTTATTTCTGTTACCATTTGTTTCATTATATTTCCTTGTAATTGCTAGAAAATGACTATAGGAGTAGGAATGATTAAGTTTATCCTATCTACTTAAAAACAATTTCAGTTGTGGGATTCTGGACATTGATGACTAACCTGACATGGACACTCTTTGTATGCTGTTTAGACCAAAGTCATGCATTTCTGTATCGTGAAATTGTCAGTTTCTTCTGAGGCAATATGAAATTACGTCAGTCCAAACATTTGTAATGATGACATAGGATATTTATGGTGGATCTACATTCTTTACCTCATGGCATTTTATTATCGATACATTTTCAGAAAAAAAAAAGTTCCATTTTTTTCTGCTAAAATGTCACTGATTAGCAGAATACAAAACCTCCTCAAAGATACCTTTGAGACAAGGCAATGTCATTATGATATTTATTGAGGTGAAATCTTCTGACCTAGAGTGTCAGAAGTCTTGCCTAGAGTATATATGAAATTACAATATTTTCCTGGGAAATTAAATTTGGATTAAGACTTTCAAGAGTAAATTTAAAAAAAAAATCAAGATTAGGTATCTTGACTCCTTTAATCTAGTAGGAAATTAAGGAGCAGCTATGTACTTGAAAAACAAAAATTAAAAGTTGAGTTGAAAAATTAGGGCCATACAATGAAGGGAAAAGGAAATCATACTCATGGGCATGTAATTAATTTTAGAATGTAAATTTATAAAGCTGTCATATTAAAATGAAATTGTAGTTTGAATACTCCTGTTAATAAGTTTTTCACTTTTAAATCAGTCAGTCAGGGAAAGACAATTACCATATGATCTCTCTGATATGAGGAACTTGAGGGGCAGGGCGAGGAGTCATGGGGGGTAGGGAGGGAAAAAATGAAACAAGATGGGATCAGGAAGGAGCCAAACCATAAGAGAGTCTTAATCTCATGAAACAAACTGAGGGTTACTGGGGGGTGGGAGGGTAGGGATAAGGTGGCTGGGTTATGGACATTGGGGAGGGTTTGTGCTATGGTGAGTGCTGTGGAATGTGTAAGCCTGATGATTCACAGACCTGTACCCCTGGGGCAAATAATTAAAAAAAGGGGGGGGATAAGATTTTTGCCTTTTTTTTTTTTAAAGATTATTTATTTATTTATTTATTTGACACAGAGAGAGAAATCACAAGTAGGCAGAGAGGCAGGCAGAGAGAGAGGAGAGAGGAGGAAGCAGGCTCCCTGCTGAGCAGAGAGACTGATGTGGGCCTCGATCCCAGGACTCTGGGATCATGACCTGAGCCGAAGGCAATGGCTTTAACCCACTGAGCCACCCAGGCACCCAAGATTTTTGCTTTTGAAATACTACAGAGCCTGTGACAAAGTATTAAATGTTACCTATTTTTCATCCTCTGGCCAGCCGCAGTTAGTGTAACTTATTTATCTATAGAGGCTATGTGACAGGGAGGTTTAAAGTGTGCACTGTGAAGGTCTGAATCCTAGGTCTTACCGCCTATTACCAGTGTGAATTTGGGCAAGTCACTTCTTTGGTCTACAAAAAAGACAAAATAATAATAACCACTTCTCATGAATTTGTTGTAGGGATTAAATGGATTAATGTGGATAAAGCACTAGTACCCGTGCCTAGCATGGCGTAAATTCAGATATGGGTCAGTTATGATTCTTATCTCATGTGAGTGAGGACAGTGACCTCTCATTTTTTATCGATGTATGGATTGTTCGTATTTGTCTCTGGATAATCATCCTCATGTCCTTGAGTGAATAGGCACAGCCACTTGTTTTTACTCAGATGTGTCCCAGCATGGATGCCTGTCTTGGGCTGTGTTTGCTAGAAGATGACCTTGACAGGATTTGTTTCTGTGATCGTTATTTATTAGGATGTTTGCTCAGAAAAGCTGGTAGGATGTTAGGAAGGCAGGACCAGAAAGGCAGCAGGCCCAGCAAGGCTGTGAGTGACATCAAGCCAACTCTCAGGTGCAACTGGCTCAGTCTTGCAGGGGGTCCTGTAGACAAAACAGACCACACCCTGGGGGTCCCTATCAGAGCGGGGAAGCTGGTATGATCATACTCCTCCTCCTCCTGGCATTGATTAAGTGTTGCTTCTGGAGAGACATGAATTCCCAGGCACTCTTATCTCTGCTATGGGGCCCGAACGGAAAGAATTTTTGTTTGGGTTGGTGAAGATACTAGATACTGCTGTTCGAGGCCATGTAAGGTATTAGGTTTCTGTATTCATAATGAATGAGTTGACAACTTTCATTTTGCTTCATAACTGCTGGTCACTTCTCAAATGCCTGTATGGTTTGTTTTTCAAATGGATCCTGAAAGGAAAAAAAGAGAGAGAAGAGAAGATGATAGGATTTCGTAGTTTAACTTAGGTACCTAGGTCTAGTGAGCCTGGGGTCTGAGTCAGGTGAGCCTGGGGTCTGGGTCAGGTGAGTCTGGGGCAGAGGTCTGGTAAGCCTGGGCCTTGGTAAACTGTCTGTTTCATTTGACTGCTTAGTTTCTCTGAGTTGGCACAGGAAGTTTCACCCCAGAGTTTATAGTGGTGCTGAGAATCTTGCTTCACAAGTGAGGAGTGGAAAGTTGTACCAGCTAATGTGCTAGATCCTACTGTGTGCTAGGCTCCTGAAAGTCACTCTTCATTTAGTCCTTATCGCATTCATGGGAGTTGGGCATTACCCTAATTTTAAGGCAAAGGAAATGGAAGTTTATAGAGGTTAAGGCTTTATATCCAACACTGCAGAGCTAGAATTACATCTGAAGTCCAAGTCTGTACTCTTTGCTAGTTCCTATAACATAGGTAGCGGGGAAAGCTTTATACCCTGATTTCAGTTGGCATCTGGAGACACAGAAATTTCTGTCTTGGAACCATCATGGCTTTTTAGTGTCACTGAGCCATGAGGGAGTAAGGACTGTATGTATGTGTGTGTGCGTGTGTGCGTGCGCCTGTGCATGTGTAAAAGAGAGAGCTGGGAGACAGATACGGAGAGAGACAGACACACATATAGAGAAAGAGAATGAGCATAATTGATAATTGTTCATAAATATTCCTCTGAGTAGTGAAAACCACAATGGTAAGTTGTAGAGCATTGTCTGGAGGTCGTCCACTTTTTTGTTAATTGGGGTATAAGCACACAGATACTACTTTACGATTTAAAGGGGGCATATTCTTTGGACATGAAAAACAGTAACTGGGTAAGGGATTAAGAAAAAATTCATTGATCTCATTTTACTTTGTTGGAGGCAAAGTAAAACTCATGCCTTCCTTTAGACCCATCCCTGTGCACCTGAAATTGTGCTGATTCGGAGTCATTGACTTCCTTGGTTGGTTTAGACAGTTGTTGAAATGTGGGAAATTAGACTGTGGACTGATTCTTTGGATGCCTGAATGCTGTCCGTGATTTACCAATAGCAGACTCTAAATATCCCCCTAGATGTTGATAAGGCAAGAGTGAGTCTTGAAAGTTCTTTTGGTTTTATCAGGAATATGTCTACAAGACTAATTCCCAGCCCCGAGGGGCTTGAAGAGCTGCCATAGATACAGAAACCTTATTCCAGGCAGTGATGGCTCACTGGTCTCCAGTCCCGCAGGAACTTGGTTACACTGGAGAATCCAATTTCAGAACCCACTCTTCACAGAAGCTGACGCTTACCTCACCAGAACCATTGCATTTCTCATGTTGCTAAATATCAGAATTTCCTTTATTTGTACTGTGTTTCCCAAAGTTTACACATGATTTCCTGCTACTTAGATACATTTCTTAGAAATGTTTTCAAATAGCCTCATTGTTTATTATGAAAAAGACCTAGAAAAACAGAAAAGCATTTCTAGTCAAGCTGATCATAAATGTTTGGTATGATCTTTAAAAACATGCAGGCGAACAGTTTTTAGGCAGAGTATGCGGGATGGCTCAGAGATTTTAGAAATGGATTTAAGACTTAGATTCAAGCTAACTCGAAACAGGAACTGCGACACCTGAAGAAAATTCCTTCTGAGTGTTGCAGTGTTTGATATTCCTTTCACGTAAGACCCCTCGTGAATTTTTCTGAATTTAGACTTTCTATTACTGCACTCCTTCTTTTCAGTTTCTAGAAATATGCAAGGAAGGCTTGTGGGATCAATAACAAATAATAACTAATGCAATTATTAATGCCCCTGATTAACAGTCATAACCAACAATGAGCCACTTTTTTTTTTTTAAGATTTTTATTTATTTATTTGACAGAGAAACAGAGATCACAAGTAGATAGAGAGGCAGGCAGAGAGAGAGGAGGAAGCAGGCTCCCTGCCGAGCAGAGAGCCCGATATGGGCCTCGATCCCAGGACCCTGAGATCATGACCTGAGCTGAAGGCAGGGGCTTTAACCCACTGAGCCACCCAGGCGCCCTGAGCCACTTGTTAAGCAGAGCACCCAGTTCACTCCTCCTGAAAGTGGGCTTCAGTGAACAGTTGTTCCTATAATGTGATGTGCTATATCCGAAAGCACAATGAATGTGTATGAATTATATTTTTATGAAATGTAAGGAGATATACATAAAACTGTTCAGTGTGACTAAAATATTTAAAATGGACCTAACTAAAATGATTATTTTAATGGGTCCTCCAGCTCTACCTGAAAAAAAAGGTAAAGGCTGGAGTAGAACAAGGAAAAGCTTAAAGTTTACCTTTTAGAAACATTTTTCATTTCCCCTTGCATTTTGTGATAGTGTACATGAAGACATCGCTGCAGTACAAAAACTGTAAACCCATGTAGCAGAGTTCTTTTAGAGTTGTGAAAAAATAAGCAATTTTATTCAGTTACTAAGCTCAAAGAAACAGTGAGGAATGAAGAGTTGAGGATTGATACTTGTTTTGTCAACCAAGGGCTGACACTGGATGAATTGTTAGCATTACCAAATTCTGAATGTTAAAATACAATTCTTAATTGACACTTGTTATTCTCCATAATTTGTCCTCTCGTTCTTACTCAGTAAGAGACATACAAGAACCCCTCATTTCTACCTGGTACCTGTGTGCTTGGAATAAAGACCTTGTTTTCCAGGCAGCTTGCAGCCAGCTGTGGCCATGTGACTAAGTCCTGTTGGGACATGATAGTTATAAAACAAACAGTGCTCTTGGACTGTGGGGGAGAAGCACATGCTGAAGATGACAAAGCAGCAATGTAGACAGAACCTGGGTGTCTGACAACAGAGGATGCCATACCAGACCGGGCCTGATGATGACCTCCTGTCTTTTTCTTTTTTTCTTTCCTTTGCTTTGCTTTGCTTTGCTTTCCTTTCCTTTCCTTTCCTTTCTTCTTTCCTTTTTTTTTTAAAAAAGATTTTATTTATTTATTAGAGAGACAGAGAGAGTGAGAGTGAGCATGAGCAGGGAAAGGGCAGAGGAGAAGGAGGAGAAGCAGAGGAGAAGCAGCTCAGGCTGCTGAGCAGGGAGCCTGATGCTGGGCTCCATCCCGGGACCTGGAGATCATGGCTTGAATGGGAGGCAGACATGTAACGACTGAGCCACCCAGGCACCCCCTCTTTTTTCGATCGAAATAAACTATTGTGTTGAATCAGCTCATTTTAAGTTACTGGATTGAGATCCATTTTTAGAGTCCAAGTTTACTAAAGTTAACTTTGGAAGATACATCAACTTATTTTTCTTTTTGATCCCTTGGGAGATGATTTTCTGTGCAAACAGATTCCTCAGGTTAGTAAAATTCAATGGCACAGTCCCACATCAATGATAGCTTTGAAGGCCTGGTTGACAATAAGACCTCATGTGTCAGTCCTCAATGATCAGAAAACTCAGTTGGCTAGAACAGGTGAATGGGTCTGGTTCCTGTAAAAAGAACCTTCACTGAGCTTATCAAGATTTTATATATTCGGCAACTATTATCTGTCACCTGAACAAATGCAGTGGCCAACACAGGTATAAATATATTTTGATAGTAAAATGTTTCCATATTAGAAATGGGCCTAAATTTTCCAGAAGGCAAAGGTCAGAGCACAGAAGATAGAGGCATGGTGATGATGGTGGTGTCAGTGTCTTTGGTGTTGGCTTTAATCTGTCACCACCATTACAGATGGTATTTCTAACTGCATGTCTTGGGTGTACCCCATTGGTCACCACGGGAAGTAGAGGACAAACTCAAAGCCAAGTGCAACCCTAAGCACAGCTCTCAAGAAACATTATTTCTCTTTTGGTCCATATGCAAAATCTGTCCAGACAGATGGCTTTGTCTAAATGGGAGACAAATTTAGTCTTATAAAAATGCTTCGGATAAAGCAGATTTACTTCCTAAATGAAATCTTGTATTCTTTCGAAGTTATAAACATACAAACCCAAACTTCTCATTGGCACTTTCTAATGAAATCATAGTTTTTCCTCCCTGTTTATGATACGCTTTATATTTATGTGACTGCCAGTCCCCCTTCAAAGTACTTTGGCATGTTAGCTGATTGTGAGGAGTTGAAAATGATTCCGGCTGGTATGTTTTTACATGCTAGTTGTAGCATCTCTCCTGGACAGTGTATTTTGGGCTCTCTAAAAGAATGTCACTTTCTTTCCCCCATAAAGTTAAAAATGTTTTGCTTTTATTTAAAGCATGTTAGGTCTCTTTTGCATAATTTTTCCTGCCTTTACTGATGTTTGCAACACTTCTCAATTGAGTACCATCTGTGAACCCATCAGCTTGCTATTTACTGCCTCTTTTCGATCATTAAGGGAGATGTTATGGCAATAATGCTTTATTTACATGTCACTTTTCCAGGAACTCAAAGTATATTTATAAAGTTATTGTATTAAACGATGGCACCCATGTGAGGTAAAGAATTTTATAGTTAGCATTTCAACACTAGTAGGACTTATTTCAAATAGAAGGAAGTATTTCAGTAAGTCAATTAGAGAAAGACAATTATCATATGATCTCTCTGATATGAGGAACTTGAGGGGCAGGGTGGGGGGTTATGGGGGATAAGGAGGGAAAAATGAAACAAGATGGGATTGGGAAGGAGACAAACTATAAGAGAGTCTTGATCTCATGAAACAAACTGAGGGTTACTGGGGGGTGGGAGGGTAGGGATAGGGTGGTGGGGTTATGGACACTGGGGAGGGTTTGTGCTATGGTGAGTGCTATGAAAGGTGTAAGCCTGATGATTCACAGACCTGTACCCCTGGGGGGAAAAAAAGGTTTAAAAAAAAAAAGAAGGAAGTATTTCAGGGATGGCAGAATCTAAGTATGTTTGTTATTAGGTACTCTTGCTGCTTTGAGCCATTAGGAAGTTGTTATAGTGCTTCTGGTAGGTTGTGTAATGACATGAGAGGTGGGAGCCATTGTCTTGGATTAATGAAAGAGTTTTACTTTTCTCCCAGTTCCCTCTTGGCCTCAGAATCAAAGTCTTAATAATTGTGAGGTGGCAAAAGGCCAATAATGTTAGAGGAAGAAGGAGAAACAAAAGAATCAAATAAAATGTATTATTAAAGATGATAAAAAGTTTCACTATATTGTCTCTCTTCCTTTTAAATTATGGCATCATCAATGGTTAGACATTTTTCCAGTGGCCTGCAGACCAAGGAGTCCTTTGTGAAATTCCAGAAAAGAATCCAGTTCCATTGCTGAAGGTGTTTTTTATTTTACTTTTTTATTTTATTTTATTTTATTTTATTTTAAAATAGTGTTGTACTGTGGCAGTCTAGTTGTGCTTGGTTAGCACAGAAAGCAATCCCTTCTGTAGTTTCTCAGTACTTTTACTGACTACCTAGTGACCTAGACCATTAGCAGGTACATAAGGAACCTCAGTTCTGGGTTAGTCCTTCTTCCATGCCTAGTTTTGAATGTCAGAAATGAAATGTCCTCTGTTAGCAACTCAAACCACTTCTGTAAGTTAGTTCAAGAACTTTGGGCTCCCAGTTTAGCTGTTGCTGAATTGAGTTTGAGATCTATCAGGTACTTATTATGGAATTAGAGTTAGGATCATCCAAAAGAGTGTATGGTGTTTAACAGAATTCTGACTGCTATTTGACTTCGCAATTTTTATTTTTCCTTACTTCTTAAGTTCATTAATTAATTTACTTACGATTTATTTATAAATGAGCTTAGTAGTGGAGAATCAAATGGATAAAAATGAGGGGGCAGCTATAGGCACCTCTCTCAATAAGAACATAAAGTTTATGGCAAATTTGGGAAAGTGGAGTTTCTGTATTTTTCATTTAAGTTGCTTCTCAGGAGACTGAAGAATACATGTGGATTTGTTTGATGGACTTTTGTCTCAATTTGCTGTGTCTGCTGGGTGAAGCAGCAGCTTCTGGACCTGAGGCTAGTCCAAGTGCACTGAGAGAGGGCTCAGTGAAGGCCAACAGCTGATATTAAGTTTTTGTTATTAGAACAGCAGCGAGACCTAAAGCCCACGTGGGGCCCAAGACAATTAGAATAGAGCCTCCCAAATTTAATTCATTTGAGTATTCTTTCTTTTTCTTAAAAAGATTTTATTTATTTATTTGTCAGAGCGAGATTAGAAGTAGGCACAGAGGCAGGCAGAGAGAGAGAGAGGAGAAAGCAGGCTCCTTGCTGAGCAAGGGCTTGATCCCAGGACCCTGAGATCATGACCTGAGCTGAAGGCAGAGGCTTTAACCCACTGAGCCACCTGGGTGCCCTCATTTGATTATTCTTGTCTCATTTTTGCTATATGTATTCACAACTTTCATTCTTAACCTACTTATTCTCCTTTATATCAACACAGATGGGGACTTAAATTATTTTAAAAGGAAATTTTATATTACTACCCACAAATCAGAAAAATCCTCTTTGAAAATAGGTGGTAACTATGAAAATAAGTAGACTGAAAACAAAACAAAAAAAGCATACAGTTCTAGCTAGATGATGTTACCTGGAGGCTCAGTGACTGAGAACTTTCTTCTGTTAAGACAAGAATGGAGAGTTGTTAAAGACGTGCTAGCACCAGGCTGAGATTTTTCTCCTTGATATTAGAAAATTGAAAGGAGAAAACTCTGTCAATCCCTGGGTCAGAGTTTTTAATGTTCTGTTACCACCGAAAATGTTAGCCCAGATCATGCTTTGAGAAATATAGGATTAAAAAAAAGTCAAGTAAAGAACATGGATCTGAATGATCCATGATGCATAATGAACTCAGTAATTCATTTATTCATTCAACTTATCATGTGCCCCCAAACTGAGATGCAGTTGACCAAAGCACACAAATCCTTGCCTCTGTAGACTTACCATGAAGCCCAGATCTTTCCTGTCAACCTCTTCTCTCATGCATACAGTCCTATCCACCCCTGCTCCAAACACATCCTTTTTTTCTGTCCCAGCTCTTCCTGCTTGTTACCCTACTCCAATATAATTTTACTGTGGGGACTAGAAACTCCTTATCTCTTCTGACATCAGTCTGTTCCCTTCGTCTAAGGCTCAACCTTGGAATGCACCTTGATCTTGTCCACAGGCAGAACTTTTCCAAACCTCTAGCAAACTTAAATAATATTTCATGTTTCTTATGCCATTCCTGCAATTCCTGTAGGATCAGAAGAATGAGAAGGCCAGGAGACAAATCTAACAAATATTATGAGGTCCAGGGTCCTGGTCATTTTTTCCATTTGTGCTACTCTTTGATAGAGAGTTGGTTTTAATCCCAAAATGTGCTCTGGGGCCTAAACAACTGGGGCCCATCAAGTATCTAAAAATTGCCTGGTAAAATTACTTCACTGAAGGTGGTTAATATAAAGGATATTTATTTTATTAATATAATTTAGTAGGCTAGTAATTGCCTTTCTAGGTTTCCATGTGAAATCTTGCCTTCAGTGTTATTACCAAGCCTGAGAACATCTTCAGAGTCAATACCTGGGATCTCTCCAGCTAACTGTCCATTTTTCCCATAGAACTCAATCTCACTGTAGATTAGTTGTTGTCACAAGAACTTAATAACAAGGATTATGGCTTCATGTTCCATTTGTCAGAGGAAAGCAGTTATGGCCAAGACCAGCTGTGTTAATAGGTCCCTCTCATCTTTACTGGAAGAAATACAAAGAGTTGTCTGTAGTTAGAATGTGGAACCTCCAAATTCCCTTTGTTGTTCTGACTAAACTTCAGTGTAATTATAGAAGGTGCTTTGAGAAGGGGGTATACCTATTCCATAATCTTTCTGAATTTAGGTATGATAAATTTTGGCATCCTCCAGGGGAAGAAAAGTCTTAAGAACTCTGATGAAAGCAAACCCATGAGTAAATTTAATAAGTAATGGCAATGGTAAATTCCAGGAAAGAAAAGCTATTTACAGTGTATGGTAGGAATATTTGGAAACAATACTAGGAAGTATGAATGTGCTAGAATGCATGAGTAATTCGTATTTTTTTTTTTAAAGTTTGCAGTGGCATCAGTGAGCAGACATCTGTGGTCTTATTGAACGGGAATCTGTCTTGTTGCTTTTTGAAAGCTTTACTGTGTGTGCCTTCAATTGTAAACTCCACTAGGGCTGTATATAACCATATACCTCTGCTAACTAGAGTCATGTACCCCTCAGGGTAGTCAATAAAAATGTTAACTGAGAAGAGTTGAATTGCTCTCTTTTTATTTTGTCTTTTTCTTCCAGAGATAGCTTCGGGAGAGATGATACAGGCTTCCCTCTTGTACCTTATTAATGATAGTAATTTGGAGATGAAGTCTTTGCTTGCCATGCAAGATAGCAGGGAACAGTCACACAGCTTAGATTGGAAAGACATTAAGTATGTGTTTATTTGTTGCCAGATTATCCATCAGCTTAATGCAACTCTGCAATTTCTCACTTTGCCCTAACAGTGTGTTTAGAACAAGAATTTATAATTCTGCCATCTCACTCCTCAGCGTGTGTGACCTACGTTTCTTGTAATGGCTGCATTCTGAGTGTTGTGATGATGGAGGGGCTTTGACATCTGGTGGAATTTCCTCTAAATACCTTAAGAGAAACTCATGTAGGCATTTCTTTTGGGGCATCCCAGCAGGTACCTGTCAGGCTGGGGAGCCTCATGCTCTTTTGAGCTGGAAAAATGCCAGTAGAACACAGTGTCAGAGGAATAATGCCGAGAAAATATTCTCGCTATGGGTAGCTATGGAAAAAGGACAATCTGAGAGATGGAGTAGTTTCTTAGTAATTCTCTGGAAAGGCAAAGGATGATTTTTCCAGCACTAGTTCTTTGGACTAAAGCCCAGGCTTCCTATGGACATACCGTAGCACGAATTCTTGGCAACATAGCAGGCTCTCAATTATGCCAGCATACACTTACAGAGGCATCTATGAGTAGGAAGGACATTGACACAAGGGCATTGACAAAGTTATGACTATTTTTAGATAAGATTTAGTGTATGTATTTTCTCATTGGAAAATGAATCTTTGTTTACCATAGGATATCTTAGATTACTGTGAAAAACGTGTTAACAACAAATGCCAAACAAAGATCAAAGAGTTAATTTACTGGTGATTTGTTTCCATTTAAATCAAAGAAGGTAAATTCTTGATTTACCAAATTGAGAAGTACATTCATGTAACTAAATTAATAAACTATTAAGTATATTAATCTGAAAATTATTTGAAATGTTTAATTTTAAAGATACCAAGAGGGCACCTGGGTGGCTCAGTGGGTTAAAGCCTCTGCTTTCAGCTCAGGTCATGATCTCAGCGTCCTGGGATTGAGGCCCGCATCGGGCTCTCTGCTCAGCAGGGAGCCTGCTTCCTCCTCTCCCTGTCTCTCTCCCTGCCTCTCTACCTACTTGTGATCTCTCTCTCTGTGTCAAATAAATAATAAAATAAAATCTTTAAAAAAAAAAATAAATAAATAAAGATACCAAGAAAATATTGAATTGTTCCAAAAATGTCATCCCTTTGGGTAGTGCAAAAGTTTTTGTTTGTGCTTTTTGTTTTGTTTTTTAATTCTTTAGGTCTTAACAGTATGCACAAGCTAATATTAGTCAAAGTATTAAGGAATTCTCAGTGTATATACTCCTCTTTATTTAAAAATAAATATCATGAGCATGTAAGAATTTAAATTTGGGGTGTTGAAGATGATAGTTGTTGATCGAATGCACCTGGGGCTGATATGCACTGAAAGTGAGGTTGGGTGCGTTCAGGAGAGGCCTTGGCAGCAAATTAACAGTGGTTTGATTATCACAGTCATTCGCCTTACACGTTTTTCAAAGAATCCTTCAGTTGTCCTTGAAAAACCATCACCAGTGAGGGACTTGATTGAAGGATGGGAGAAATAAGTGAAGTCTGGGGTAATTTTAATTCTTATAAAAAGACTGTTCCATTGTATTGGACTTGAAGCCTTGCTTTCCATTTTTCTTTGTAGTGCCTGATATTCCCAGAAGGGTAAAAAAGACAACCGAGCTATGAGTTGAGCAACAACTTTAAATTCCAAGCCTAGAGCAAGTCTGAGGTTAAGACAGGGGAGAAGCTAATTAGCATCTGAGTTGCCCTTTCTCAAGTCTCTTAATAGTAAATAACTCTGAAAGTAAAGGAATACAAAGAGTAGCTACACAAAGTTGAGACGTGATCCAGCTAGTTTGTGCCGACTTAGGCCTGCTCTGTTCCAACAGGGTTATACATAAGAGGAGCCAAGAACCAGTTAGGAATTGTGTTCTTCACAAAGCAGACCCCTCCAACCCCCTTCCACTCCTACGAAAGAAGAAACCAGTGGCTTAAATATTAGAGAAATTTTATTTTCCTCTCCAAACTACAAGCTGGGAGGTAGGTAGTTATTGGCTCAAGGATTCCAGAGACTAGGTCCTGCAAATCTCTTGCCCTTTTCTTTGTGGTCTTATGGTTATAAGATAGCTGCTCCATCTCCAACATCACATCCATTTTCTAGGCAGAAAGAAAGGGAGGGAAAAAGGTAAAAAGTTAGCATGAGTTTACTCCCTTTTTGAAAAATTGCTCAATCTACTTGTATCTCATTGGTCAAAATTGTGTTGCAGGACATCTTCTGCCTGACAGAGAAGCTGATTATTGTTTTCTGGATGAGAACATTACTAGTCCTCACTCACTAAATTGGCATTCTCTTAGAAAGGAAAATGTAGATGGTAGGAAATTAGTCTGTCATAAAAATTGCATTAATTTTACCACAAATAATTCTCAAATCTATTCATATTTCTTTATTTCCCTGTTACCTTATTTAACAAATTAGAGAAGAGAAGATATCAGTTAATTGGATTGTTCAAAGAGTGAACCATGAGGATGTGAGACTTGAAGATGAGTTGTGGAGTTATCATTTGGAGGAGAAAGTGGGGTATGAATTCTCAGCAGAAGAAAAGAAGGAATTCTCAGCAGAAGGGGGAAAAAGCCTCAGGATGGAAGTGATCATTGTACATATGAGTGTGATTATGGTTATGGGCAAAGAGGCTTATTAGGAGATCAGACTTGCATGAGCTGAGATGTTTGGAAAATCTTAGAGGTATTTCTTTAAAAAGTAGATTGGATGGAAAGACCTGTGTCGCATACTCAGATCGATTGCTATATAGCATTGTGGAAACACGTGAAGCTATCCAAATTATACTCTCAGAGAAGCTCTAATTCTTAAAAGTCTGAAAAAGAAGGAAACTCATCACTCAATGTAGCCTCCATCAATACATCAATAGCTATGTAATATGCATTTTCCATTTCTATACTTGTTGTCTTTGGGGCCACCTTGAATTTTCTAAGTTTTTCAGGTAATTTTTATTTTATCACCTTCCTGGAACATAGGAAGTACTCGTGTGTTTACAGAATCAAATTAAAATGAATTTCTGCCTGCTCACCAAGGTTCTTGGGGATGACCCATGGCTCTTGCTCAAGGATCAAGCGTAGGCTTCCATGCTGATTCCTCCACACACGTCTTTTTTTCATAGACAACCTGAGTCAAAGGAAGCTTATTCACAGTAGATGATGTGAACCAACTATATTTTCTCTTGCGAATGTAAGGATTTCTGAGAGTGTTCATAATTTCACTCTCAGTAGCAGAACTACCTACTTGGAAATAGGGTCACTGACAAGCAGATCCAAGGGGGAGGGGAGACCATAAATCAAGAATAAGGAGTGGAAGCAGTTCTGCATGGAGAAAAAGTGCAAAAAGAAGCAAATGGGAAAGTGTCACACCAAAGATATCAAAGTTTGCAGTTCTTGGAGGTTTGGCTTGACTTTACTTTTCCCTCAATGAAAATCTAGTGTCCTTTCAGTAAGTTTTCTTTTCTTAGACTAGTATGTATGGATTTCTCTTTCTTGCTATCAGTTACGCTTGACAAAGACAGAAACATTTTAATTATATTCCTCTGTATCCCTATTAGAGGGATGAGATTACATATATAAGAAGAGGCACTATTGATACATTGTATCTTTTTAAATGACAATTTACAATCAGTGTAACCACATTCCAACCATCTTATTCTTGCATGGTAAACATCACTACTCATGTTTGAAAATTATAGAATTGATAGTGAAGTCTTTTTAAAAATGAAAGTCCTTGTCATCTCTGAAGTTCATGCAGACTGTGATAATCTACTATTAAGTACATATTAGTCCAATTGTGATAATTATCACAATTCATCCAATCTTAGAAGCTCTAATAACATAAGATAGGAAGGATATAAGCAGATTTTCCACATTTTTTATTGGGAAAGTTAGAAGGTCCTATAGGGACCAATCAGAAATGTGTTTAGTAAAAAGACCACAAAACCATGGTTTTGAGCTACCTTCTCTATTGTTCTGAGACTTTTGGTCTTACCACAGATATCACAATTACTTCCTTAGTGGATGAGAATTAATTCATGAGCCAAATTTGACCTTGACCTTGAGTGGTTCATCAGAGTGAAAGCAGAGATGCTGAAAATCAGGCACTAATCACAGTAGAAGGTGTTGCTCCCGTTGCTCAGTGTAAGCAGTTTTCTGAGAGGATGAATGAAGGTCAAAAGAACTGTCATCATCAGGGTCTTATAACTTGGTTTGGTGTGGTGTTGCCTTATGGAAATCCTCTCTGTAATAGCATTATAGATGTTTAGATGAAAAGGACTTTTTTGAATTCTGATTAATTTAGAAACCCTCCATTGGAGGATTTGAATATTGTCTACGGTAACCTCTACCTGTGTCTGAGTCATAGCTCCTTGGAAAACTGAGGTTTTAAGAAGTAGGGTGAATGGATGCAAATCTCCAGTGTTCTGCCCCTGTTTTCAGTAGAGCTTTATTTTGGGGCGAGAAAGGACCTAGCACTGTCCTTGGATTGGGTAAGGAGCATCTGGAGGCTGCAGCTCAACTCAAGGGGATAGGGACTATGTGAAGGCCTGGGATGTATTGTGGAGATGGGAATTTAAGGGACAAGAAGACATTCTCCTTTCTCACAAAATCCTTTTATCCCCTATCCCTAACCCCCCACCTCAGCCCTACCACTGTGTTCTGCCTATTTTGCTAAAGAGAGATGAAGAGGGCGCCTGGGTGGCTCAGTGGGTTGAAGCCTCTGCCTTCGGCTCAGGTCATGGTCTCAGGGTCCTGGGATCGAGGCCCGCATCGGGCTCTCTGCTCAGCGGGGAGCCTGCTTCCTCCTCTCTCTGCCTGCCTCTCTGCCTGCTTGTAATCTCTCTCTGTGTGTCAAATAAATAAATAAAATCTTTAAAAAAAAAAAAAAAAAGAGAGATGAAGAATTGTTGTGCATTGAGTACCTGATACAGCCCTGGCTTGGCTTTAGGCTCTTCCAAGTCCAGCTGCCAGCCAGTCTACCAACAGTCAGGAAAACTTGGATGACCCTGCGCAGCAAGGCTGTCCATGGTAGCCTAACTGGTGTGAACTGCCAGTCAGAGGGGAAAAGTAACCCACGTGATTGTGGAATCAGAAAAGTAATATCCACTAGAAGGACTTAGAAATAACAAGTAGAAAAGTTGTTATTTCCTGTGGCTGGGCACAGTTATTTTTGATCATTTATACTGAATTTAATGTTTTTCTTTTCCAAGTAATTTTTTCAAAAGAGAGGCAGAGAGAGAATGAATTTCTGAAAACCTGACTCCTTGAAAATTATTTCATTAGTGAACACTAACAAGTGGCAAATTTGGTGGGTTTTTAAGAATCGTTAATTATATATTATGATTGGTTCTCGATTTTAAGTCCAGCATTTTATACATGAATCTGATCTGTCTTCTGCCTCCTAGAGGGCTGAGCTGCTGATAGTTTTATGCTATAGGAGTTCAACCTTTGCATCAAAATATATGTGTGGTGTTCATCTGCATGCAGTACAAGTGGGTTATTTGGTTGTAGGAGTTAGGAATGTAGTCTGTTTGCTGTAAGAAGAGGGGATGGTTATCCTGTCTTGGAAGGGGTCAGCTCTCACCTATAATCTATACTATTATAAATCTTTTCTTTAGACATAACTGATATATTGAGTACCCATTTGTACTATATTGTGCTTGTAGAACTTGAAAGAACTTTACTGGAGAGTTTTAAATTTTTATTAAAATTAAAATTTATTGTAATTTACTAAGCATAGTTTATAGTGTGATGGTTATCTCTCTCTTAGGAGTAATGTATGAAAGAAAATATTACCAAAGTTAGCTCTTTATTTACACTTTCTTTTATGGTTTTTATTTTTTTTTATTTCATTGAATATTCCTTAAAATAATAATCCTTAAAAATTAATGTGCTTTGTTGAGAGATTTATATAAGCACCCAAGAAAATCTATTTTTATATTAGAAAACAGATTTTCTAGTTATGTACTTTACATTCAGAGAATTTTTGAAGGATAGATTTTAGGCACGTTTAAATTTCTTCTTAATAGGAAGATGAGGTTGATTTCCTATGTGAAGACTTAAAAATTTTTATACATAAGGAAAATTATTATGTAACTATGGTTTGTTATTTTAAGAATCATATGTTATTTGGAAAGTAGGAGAATAGATGAATAACATTATCTCTGACAAAAATACTAAAAATAAAGGTAATCATCAAACCAATGAACTCCTTGTAATTCAAAGAAAAATCTGCTGTATAATTAATTTACAATAGATCATTTAACATGAATTACTTCATTGGAGCATTAGTTTTTCTCTAGTGGGAGTTATTAGTAGAGACAATTCAAATGGTGATTGATTAAAGGAAATTTATGGAATTTATACCAGTGATATCTGAGAAATTCATAGATTTTTATTTCTTGATGAGAAAATTAACCCACTTGATGAGAGTTTATTCACTTTTTGTATAGTAATAACCTTATAATATCATTTGATATAGCAGAGGGTTTCAGTTCTCTAAATGGACACAGACTAATGGTAATTAGTGCTTGCAATTAGTTTTTTCCCCTTTCAAACTGGTACAAATTAAATTTCTTTACATTTGAGAATCAGACATGTATAGGACAGGATGTTCCTGTTTGATATTTTGTGTTTTCTCATTTTCATGCACTGCTAAGATATTTTCTTGTGCTCTTTTGGCAAAGGGAGAAATTAACATAGCACAACTATTTTTTTTTTCTGACCTCATTTTATTCTCTTTAAAACTCAGTCTTATGCAGCATCAAAGTGGCAAAAATAGGAGGATCTTAATTCATGTTTATAGGGTCTGTAGTAGATCTAAAGAACATTCCTGAGCACACACATCAGAAGCTGCAGGTCATTGAGGGAAATCGAGCGGGGGGAGTCAAGGTTCTGGACATACTATGGATTGTAGCTAAGCGTTGTGGCTAGAAACTTTGAATAGAAAAGCATCATAAATGGTCTTCTTTTACTCCCTCAAGCTTGTGTACTCCTTCCAGAGCTCATTCTAATTATTCAAGGGTCTACAAGTAGAACAAAGATAGTTACTTTTTTTTTTTTTGGTACTGTAATAAAAAAAGAGATGGAACAATTTTATTATTTGTCTTATTAACTATAATTTAACCTTAGGAATTTCTATTCAAATGTTTGTTTCCTTATAACTTCTGCTATACTAGGCATTTTATCTAGCAATAATTTTTTTTTTGCTAGAAGTCAATTTAATGTTGTATAATACCGTAAGCTACTTGTCAGTTTATTGCTTATTTTTAAATTTAAGTGTTTTTCCCTTGGTGGTGCCACAATTCAGTAAACATTTGTGCAGCATTTATATGCTAAGAGCTATGTGGAATAAAAATAATAGGAGGTTGTAATTTAGTAGGGGAAATGTCTATATTTGGTGACTGTAATATGAAAAAGCATGGGTGAAATGGGTAAGAGAGGCAAACAAAATAGACGATTAAGAAACATAGCATTAATTTTGACTGAGGCTTTGGAGTACAGGTGACATTAAAAGGAGCTTCCCAGAAGAAGTAATTGTGTAAACAGGACCCTGAAAGATAAATAGGAAAAGGGTGGGAGCATTCGAGGTGTGTGTTGGTGGTGAAGTTGCCTAATATAAATTAAAGTGTGGCAATTGGTGAGTCTCAGGTATATTTGGAAGCATTAAATAATCCATATATTGGTAAATTGAGGCTAGACTATGCAAGGAATTGAAGGCTGAGCTGAGGAATCTTGACTTCATTCTGTGAATATTAGGGATTCTCTGAAGGCTTTTGAAAAGAGGAATCATTTTTAAGGACAGTAACTCTGATGGCAATTGGAAAGATGTAGGTGAGAATGAGAAAGGAGGAGGGAAAAGGGGCCCAGACACATGGAGATAGTTCTTGGGAGACTACACTTAGTTCAGAGAGAGAGAGTGGATTAAAATGAGAAGTTCATGGTGATAACGGGAGTTGGAGTATTATAGCTGGGGTTTGATGGCTAATTGGCCATCAAGGAGAAGGGGAAAAGAGGAAAAGAGAGGAGCCAAAAATTTTCTTCTTGCCATTTGGATTGGGAGTTTTTAGCTTAAGGTGGAAATTTTGGAAGACAGTGGGTGAATAAAAAATTCCACTTTGGTCATACTGTACATGGGAATTAGTGGTATGTCCTTGTGGAACAGGCACGCACTGTGATAAAGGTAATAGGAAGGTCTAGATAAGTTAAATGTCTTCTTACAGTTGAAGAAAACACATATATAGAGAGAACAATTACAGTGAAACAAAAGCAAAGAGGAGATGACAGAGAACAGGATCATGAAAACAAAGAAGGAACGGTTCATAATGATTAATGCTATAGATTGGAAAAGTGGATTGAAACTTGAGAATTCATTGAGTTTTCTGATTAATATATCAGCACTGCCTTATAAGAAATTAATTTTTAGGTAAGCAAGAACATTCTAATCGAGGACGATAAGTACTTTTTAGATTTGTTTACTTAGGAAAGTTTCAAGATGAGCAGATTTGGTACCTATTCCATGTCTCATTATGGTTTTTTGCTCCTGACTTCCATTATAGATGCATGGGTTTAGGAGTGGCTGAAGTTCCAGTTCCTCTCCTTGTATGCTCCTGTTCATGTAATAAATTCTCAAAGCCTAAGTTTTTTCATCTGCTAAATGGAAATAATGTAATGTCTACCTCAGAGAATATTGGGATTATCAATCCATGTAAAAACATTTTATGAATTGTAAAGTAAGCCCTATACAAATGTTGCTGTTACAATCTGCATTGACTTTTGATGAAGTGGTGGATACAGAATGACAAACTATTAATCTGTTTCTTGTTGTTCCAAGGAGTGATTCTTCTTTTTCTTACTTTTGGATGTGTTAGAAAGTGATTCCATGTCTTAATTTATGTAGAAAAATTTCTGGGGTTGTGTCCCTGGTCTCTCCTGTCACCCCTTGTTTTCTAATCATTAAATTTTGTTCTTTCTCTTCTTTTACTTTCATTATTATTTCTCTCCTTCACCTTCTCTCTCCTCTTCAATCATATTTTTATTAATATATTAAGTAAATATTTGTTGAACATCTACTATATGCTAGGAATTCTTTTGGGGATCTGAGCATATGCTAGTCTGCAGTCTGTATTTATGTGTGTTTATCAGGCAGTTTTATGAGAATCTGCATTTACCCCTCTCAGCAACTCTATGTCGCTCTGACAGAGCTCATTATTCATATTGTAGACCTCAGCTTACTTCAGGATAACTATTCCTGATCTAATTAATTTTGTCTAAACTCTGATCAATTTAGTCAGAATTAGTAGTAATATTTAAATAGCATTCTGAAGAATGTGCATAAACTTTTAAATATCATCTCTACAGTGATTTTCATTAGATCAGGATACAGACATCTCCCTATATGTGTTTGTAAGAATTTGAGGGGAAGAAATTTTGAAATAGATATTTCAGCCAGGAAGTCAAACTTCTGTCTCCCTCCCATATTGCAGAAGCATTGTCTTTACTCACCACCTTTATTGCCCTGTATTGAGAAATGTTTCTGATGGAAATTGGCCAAATTCTTCATAATATTAGAATTAGTGAAAAAAAAAAGGCTGAGACTCATTGGTCGGTTGAATAGAGATTATATGATGTGTACATGTCACTGGGTATAAATATGTAATTTGATGTATATTTTTATCACCCCCAAAAGAAATCCCATACCCATTATCACTCATTCTCCATTTCGTTCCAATCTCCTGACCTTTAGGGAACCACTAATCTACATTCAGTTAGTATAGACTTCCCTATTCTGAACTTTCCTGTAAATGGAATTATATAGTATGTTGTCTTTTGTGTCTGGCATCTTTCATTTAGCATATTGTTTCCAAGATTTATCCATGTTTTAGCATGTATCACTAATTCATTAATTTTCACTGTCAAATAATATTCCATTGTATGGATATATCACACTTTATTTTTCCATTCATTAATTGATGACCATTTGGGTTGTTTCCACTATTTTGATATTATGGATAATGTTCTGAACATTTGTGTTCATTTGTACATACATTTTCATTCTCTAGGATATATAACTAGGAGTAGAATTTCTGAGTCATATGGTATCTCCTTGTGTAAACTTAAAATTCCCAGTTTCCCAAGGGAGGCATCATTTTACATTCCCACCAGCAGTGTATGAAGATTTTACTTTCTCCACATCACTTCCTTCCTTCCTTCCAAAAGATTTTATCTTTCAGTAATGTCTTCACCCAATGTGGGGCTTGAGATCACAACCCTGAGATCAAGAGTTGCATGCTCTACTGACTGAGCCAGACAGGCACCCCTTCTATATCTTCTTAGAGAAATCTCTATTCATATCTTCTGCCTATTTTGACTTGGCTCATTGTCTTTCTATTATTTAGTTTTTATTATTGAGTTATAAAGTTTTTTTCTTTATTCTAGATACAAGTTCCTTATCAAACATATGATTTGTAAATACCTTTTCCTCTTTTGTGGGTTATCTTTTCACTTTCTTGATGGTATCTTTTGAAACACAAAAGATTTTAAGTTTGATGAAGTACACTTATTTTTCTTTTCTTACTTGTGTTTTTGATGTCCTAAGAAATCATTGCCTAATCTGAGGTCAGAAAGATTTATACCTGTGTTTTCTTCTAAGAGTTTTATGGTTTTTAGCTCTTTCATTTAGGTATGTGATCCATTTTGAGTTAATTTTTGTTATTTGGTGTGAGGTAGAGGTACAATTTTATTCTTTTGTGTATAGCTATCTGGTTACCTCTGCACCATTTGTTAAGTAGACTCTTTTTCCTCCAGTCAAAAATTAAGTGACCATAAATGCGAGGGTTTATCTCTAGACTCTCAATTCTTTCCCATTTAACTGTATTTGTCTTATAACAGTACTACACTATCTTGATTACCGCATCTTTGTAGTGAGTTTTGAAATTAGGAAGTGTGCGTAGTTCACATTTCTTCTTTTTCAAAATCATTTGGATATTTTAGTTTATTTGAATTTCCATATGAATTTTAGGATTAGCTTATCAGTTTTTGTGAAGAAGATAACTGGGATTCTGATAGACATGGTAATGAATCCTAGAGCAATTTGAAGTATATTGCCATCTTAACAATACTGATCCGATTCGTGGACATGAGATAGCTTCCATTTATTTAGGTCTTCTTAATTTCTTTCAACAATGTTGTATAGTTTTCAGAGTATAAATTTTGCATTTATTTTGTGTATTTATTCCTAAATATTTTACTCCTTTTGATTGTATTGTAAATGGTACTGTTTTCTTAATTTAATTTTTGTTACTCATTGCTACTGTATAGAAATACAATTGATTTTTATATATTAATCTTTTATCCTAAAACCTTGCTGAACTTATTAGTTCTAATAGTTTTGTAGTGAGTTCCTTAGAATTTTCTATATATAAGCTCATGTCATCTACAAATGAGATAGTTTCACTACTTCCTTTCTAGCCTGGATGCTTTTTATTTTCTTTTCTTATTAATTGTTCTAGAAGAATCCTCAGTGCAAAGCTGAATAGAAATAAAGAAGACACCTTTGCTTGTTCCTAATCATAGGGGAAAAGTATTTAGTCTTTTTTTTTTTTTTAAAGATTTTATTTATTTATTTGACACAGAGAGGTTACAAGTAGGCAGAGAGGCAGGCAGAGAGAGAGAAGGAAGCAGGCTCCCTGATGAGCAGAGAGCCCGATGCGGGCCTTGATCCCAGGACCCTGAGATCATGACCTGAGCAGAAGGCAGAAGCTTTAACCCACTGAGCCACCCAGGCGCCCCATGGGCTTTAACCCACTGAGCCACCCAGGCACCCAGTATTTAGTCTTTTAGCATTAAGTATGGTGCTAGCTATGGGTTTTTCCATAGATGCCCTTTATCATAGTGAGTTTGTTTTCTTTTAATCTTGGTTTGTTGAGGCTTTCTTTGCATATTCTGTCTGGATTGCCTTTTCTCTTCTCTTCTACCTCCTGAACTTTCTCAAATTCTCTAAGACCGGCTTAAATGTCTCCATTCATTAAAGCTAAACCTCTCCTTTTTTCTGCTTCTGGCTTGTAGGGTTATAGTCATAAAGGAATGGAAGAAACTGACTTTGAGTCACTTTTTAAAAGGCTTTTTTCAATTTAGAAAATGTCCAATTTTGAATTCAAGTCTTAAAGATCACAGAGCCCTCACAGATAATTCCATTTAACCTGTCATGTGATTTTTAAGCACAGAACTCAGACAGTGAATTTGCATAAGCAGGAATGCATTTGCAAAGTACAAATTGATGTACATCTGTTTGTGTAGTTAGTAATCAGTGCATTTGTAAAATTCTAATAAAAATATGTCCTGGACATACAAGATCTAAAATGATAAATACTGAGTATCCTTCAGGAGAAAAGAGATTGTGAACTATCTGATCCAGTGACATTAATTTTTTAGTAAGATGGCATATTAATTGAAAGCTGAAGATTAATGATTTTTACTTGCCTGCATATTAAGTCACAATTCACTTCTGCCACTTTTCTTCTCAAAGAGTAAAAGTGTTGAGTTTTTCCTTCACTTGGGAAGGTTAGCTTTTACCATTGTTTTACTGCCTTTCTTTAACTCACTCATTCACTTCCTTAACAATTCATTTATTCAGTTAATTTTTAAAGTGTGCATTTATACTAATTTCTACAGGAGATATAATTAAAAACAGAAATTCTTGTTCTGCAGAAATTTATAATTTATTAGAGAAAATAAAATAACATAATATGGACTTCCAGTTCAATATGGCAGCCCAAGTACATGTGTCAGCTTCCCTTTGCCTAACACACACACACACACACACACACACACACACACACACACACACGGACTTGTACACATCAGCACAAAGAGGAGACAATATGGAAAAACAGATACAACATAGAATAAATTAAGTTTGTTATGATGCTAACCAATAGAATCTATGACTCATAAAAGGATACCAAATATTACTATATGCTTGAAAAGTCAGCAAAATGAACAATGAATCAGTAGGAATGATTCTAGACCAAAAAAGATAAGTTAGTGAACAAAATAAAAATGAAGAATTTTCAATTAATATTTTCTAATGTTATTTTATATCCATAAGGTAAGGCAAATGTGATATGATAAAATTAAGAAAACAAGGTGGAAATTTAAATATATAGAAATAAATTATAATAAAATTTGAATTTTGAGTTGCCTGTAGTTAAAAATAAAGTAAGAATCTGAGAGATAAAGACAAGGAAACTATATAAATTTCCTACGAATGAACTACTACAAAGTTAATGCTGAAACAACAAAATTCTATTCCTCCACAGTTCTGGAAACCAGGAGTTAGAAATCAAGTCAATTTTATATTTTGAGGTTCCAGGTGGACATATCTTTTCATCCACTGCAGAAACATATCACAGAAATGGAAAATGTATGAAATCAGGAGTCTTTAATGAACCAAAGAATAAATCCAGTTAAAGTTACCATTCAAAATATTTAACCCATGATGTGATGTAGGCACAGACTGATCAGAATGGAAAGCTATCCAGTCAGAATTGATGCTAATAACTAAACATTAGCCCAGGATTGGAAAGTGGAGGATAGGGGCTGTGGAGCAGAGGAAATAATCAAAGAATTAGTAGAAGAAAATTTCTTCAGGTTTAAGAAAGGTTAATTCTTGGGTGCCTGGGTGGCTCAGTGGGTTAAAGCCTCTGCCTTCAGCTTGGGTCATTATCTCAGGGTCCTGGGATCGAGCCCTGCATCGGGCTCCCTGCTCGACGGGGAGCCTGCTTTCTCCTCTTTCTCTGTCTGCCTCTCTGCCTACTTGTAATCTCTCTCTCTCTCTGTCAAATAAATAAATAAAATCTTTAGAAAAAGAAAAGAAAGGTTAATTCTTAAATTTGAAGGAGTCCAGTAAATGTCAAATAAGATACATGGAAAATAAAAACAAAATACTTAGGAGAAATTAATTTGGATACTTCCTAGGAGAAATTCCCTAACCCTGAGAATAAAGGAAAATATGAAAATCTTCCAATGAAAATAAATGGTTTACCTACCAAGGAATATTGGAAATATGAATCAGATTTTTATCTTAATATCGGATGATAGAACTCAAAATAGCAGTATCTTCAATTAACTATCATAAAATATAGGGAAAAAAGTAGTTACAATAAGAAAGAAATTTCCTATTCACAGTTTCTGGAAAAGGAGAGAAAAACTTTCCATTTTATGCCCTTTTGTATTTTGTTGTTGTTATTGTCATTAACAACAGTTTTAGATTTACAACAAAATTGAGAGGAAAGTACAGAGTTTTCCCTTATACTCCCTCTTCCATCTATCCAGAGCCGCCTCTACTTATCAAAATTTAAAACTCAAAAAATTACAGGCTAGCTAACTTTAGTAAGTTGGTTAAAAATGAAATGCAGCAAATTAATTTATGACAGATTGAAGGTATATTTTATTTTTTGTGTAAAATTTTTAAAAACTTACTTTTTAAAAATTATACGAGTAATGTAGAGATTCATTATTTTTATAGAAATAAGCAAGTAGGACAAAGATTCCTTTGAATACTTTCCCAGCTCCAATCTCTATGCATTACCTATATATGTATATGTATTATGTATATGTAATATGTATATGTAATATACGTGTCGATAGAGAGATCCCTATGTAAATACATTTGTGTTTTTGAGTGTGTGATATTTCTGAATAATTGGTGTCTTATTACACATACTACACAAATTTTCTTTTCATTAACATGTGTTAGAGCTCTTATTATGTTAGTCCATAAAGATTTACCTCACTGTTTTTAACTGCTACACGGGATCCATCCCTATTTAACAATTGCCTGATAGGTGATCAGTTATTCCCTTTCCAGCTTTTGCTCTTAAACCTCTAGTCTGTGTTGAACATTTCTGGGCATGCCTCATTGTGCCCATCAATGTGGAGATTTCTGTGGGGTAACCACTGAGTAGTAGGGTGTTACAGAGATTGCTCTATTATAGGTTATACACCTTTTATATTTTGATAGACACTTTTAAATTGCTAAACTGATTTGCTTGTGCAGATCTAATCTTATTGATTTTACAAAGTATTAAGTCTTTTTTTTTTTAAAGATTTTATTTATTTGACGCAGAGAGAGAGATCACAGTAGGCAGAGAAGCAGGCAGAGAGAGAGAGGAGGAAGCAGGCTCTCCGCTGAGCAGGGAGCCCGATGTGGGCCTTGATCCCAGGACCCTGAGATCATGACCTGAGCAGAAGGCAGAGGCTTTAACCCACCGAGCCACCCAGGCACCCCAAAGTAGTAAGTCTTAAAAGTGGGCCTTGTGAAAAGCATCTCGTTCCTGCTCAGTTTAATTTCCTCAATAACAGACTATAGCCTGGTAGATAACGGGGATGGAAGAAAAGCAATATATTGGAAATGAAGATTTGGGTCAGAATTACATAGTTTTCTTACTAGTGAACATGGGAAAACAGCTTTGAAATATACAGTGGTCAACTACTCAATTAGCTGTAGTACCAAAACAATAAACCAGTAATCAGTAACAGCATCAATCTGAGAGACTTTTTTGAAGTTCCTCTGGTTTGATACTCTTAATTTGTTTAAAAAGTGAATGGAATAAAAGCAGACTTAATAAAGCTGAGCATAGTTTAAGAATAATGGGGACCTTGGGCTGTTTTAGAAAAGTCACTATTAAAACTAGTATCTTCCTCATTGGTGGTACCATCCGATGATGTGTTCCAGGGATGTTTAGAATGAATTCTGGTAGTTGGTCAGCTGGTCCAATTCTGGTCAGCTGGTAGTTGGCTCTCCTGGCTGGATACTTTCCACCTCTAGGTCTCCATAGCTTTTTAATTTTTTTTTGCTCAAGACATCTATGTCCCAGTTTCCTTATCTGTAAATTGGGGCTATCTACCTTAAAGGTTCCTTGGGGAGGAATAATTTTAATATTTTTATTCTTAACACAGTATAAACAGTAAAATGATAACTGTTATTATTATGATTATTGTTGTTGAAATACAGTTTAAGAAGAAACCTGTAAGAAAAACTCTTAAGACTAAATAAGAGTAGGATAATTTATCACAAAAATGTAACCCAAATTTCCCAGTTTTTTAAATTTTCTAATATAGGGAATAGATGTGAATTACTTCTGTTTTTATCTTTAATCTGCATCTCTCTGCATTTATTCAGCACAGACTTAGAGAGCTCAATGTAAAATATGGTCCACCTGGGTGGATCCATCAGTTAAGCATCTGCCTTTGGCTCAGGTTGTGATCCCAGGGTCCTGGGATCTAGTCCATGTTGGCCTCCCTGCTCTGTAGGCAGTCTGCTTCTCCCTCTGCCCCTCCCCCACTCATGCTTGTGTGTTCTCTCTCTCTCTATCTCTATCTCTCTCATTCAAACAAATAAATGAATAAAAATCTTTTTTTAAAAAGATTTTATTTATTTGACACAGAGAGAGATCACAAGTAGGCAGAGAGGCAGGCAGAGAGAGAGGAGGAAGCAGTCTCCCTGCTGAGCAGAGAGCCTGATATGGCCCTCCATCCCAGGACCCTGAGATCATGACCTGAACCGAAGGCAGAGGCTTTAACCCACTGAGCCACCCAGGTGCCCTAAAAATCTTTAAAATATGATCAGGTTACCAAGATAATCAGTCACTATAAAAATTTGACAGATGGCACAGAACTTACTCTTTTTTTTTAAAATAAGATTTTATTTATTCATTTGACAGAGGGAGACAGAGAGAGGGAACACAAGCAGGTGGAGCCGGAGAGGGAGAAGCAGGCTTCCCGCTGAGGAGGGAGCCCTATGTGGAGCTTGATCCCAGGACCCTGGGATCATAACCTAAGCCGAAGACAGATGCTTAAGGACTGAGCCACCCAGGTGCCCCCACAGCACTTACTCTTTATAGTGATGAAAATACCTAGGAGTGAGCCAGCACACTGAGCTCAGTGGTCTCTTCTCTGGCCCAGTGGAGAGATTTCAAAAAGATAAGGGACCACATATAAAGCAGACACGTGAACGTTCTCAGAATGTGACCTCATGGCTGGCATTCTCATCTTACCACATCTTTAATCTCCCTTTGAGAAGTAACTTATATATCCCTCTGACTTTTTTTTTTTTAATTTTATTTATTTGTCAGAGAGCAAGCGAGAGAGCACAAGCAGGGGGAGCAGCAGAGGGAGAAGCAGGCTTCCTGCTGAGCAAGGAGCCTGATTCGGGGCTCGATCTCAGGACTCTGGGATCATGACCTGAGCAGAAGGCAGCCGCTTAACCAATTGAGCCACGCAGGCCTCCCTCCCTCTAACTTTTATATGCATAATATATTCTTCCCACAACGAGCCATACTGCTACCATTGAAATCTGGGTCTAGGAATTATTATTTACTTCTGAGTGTCATCATTTAATGCCCAGTCTTCCCTGTGTCATTTATTTCAGAAAGACCCAGTGCTCTGTAAACTGGACATTTGGATTCAAATCTGTACTCTTTATAGTGTCTGTCTGTCAAATTGGTACTCAATGTACTGTCTGCTCCTGAACCTCTTTCTGGTCCCTTCTTTTCTGACTTTATATGATCCTTTATTTCTCTCTTTTCACTAGTGGAGAGGCCCTTTCTATGAACATGCTGACCAGCAAGCTCCATTTCCTATGCTCCCCACTATTGTTGAACATCTACTTTTTATTTCCTTTTGTCTTCTGTCACAATAGCTTCTCTTTGTCTCTTTCTCCTTCTTTCTTTTCTATTAGAAATAGATGCGAAATATTATCTCATTCTTTTTGTAAGAGGGAATTTTTTGGGGGGGTACCTGCGTGGCTCAGTTGACTAAACTTCTGACTCTTGATCTTAGCTCAGGTCTGAACTCAGGGTCATGAGTTTGAGCCCTGTGTCAGCTCCACTTGGGCATGGAGCCTACTTAAAACAAAAACAAAAACAAAAGAGTGATTTTTTATTTCTGCATCCGTCTGAGCTTCCAGGCGTGGTGGTGAAAGGAAGGCAGATAGTGTGTATTAAAATTGTCTCTTCTAGTCAAGCTGCCTCTGGGGCAACATTCAAGATTCTGTGAGGCTGCTGTGTCCCAGATCTTTCCTGGAAATGTCATAAGCAAGAACGTCTCTGTCATCTGTCCTTCTGAATCCCTGGAGTATATTCTAGAATGTGCTATGAATAAGGATGCTCTTGGTGCTACCTCCTGCACTTTGGTTGCCTGCCATCTTTCTAGTCTCAGGATTCAAGGTCTTGTAGGCTTGGCTAGACTCCACTTTGTACTTCTCCTCCTGGTGTCAAATTAACTAATCTGCCTTTCTATTTTGAATCTTCTCTGAAAGCTTTCCAGCAGTTTCTTATTGCCAAGGTCTCTGTCCCCAGTTTTAAAACCTTAAGGCCTGTGTTTTCCCTTTTATGCCTCTGGCCTCGTTTGATCAATGACCTTGCTTGTAGCCAGGACCCTGTTTCTTTGGGTACTTTTCTATGTGTTTGGAAGGTTTCTCTAAGTGTTTGGAAGGTTCTTTTCCATGCCATCCACTTTCTGCCCTGGTTCCCGGACCAAATGTAGAATGGGCTATTTTGGTTATTCTTTCCCCTTGATGGGTTTGGGTCTAGGTACGACCCTGGACATCGTTGTTTGTTCGTTTGTTTTTTCATGTGAGTGTCATAAGAGTCATTATTATCTCCATGATATTAGTTGAACGTTAATATGTTGGATAGTGACTGTTCATGTCCCTGAATACCTGCATCAAATAGAAGATTTTTGAAAACAGATCCTAAGAAGGAAACTTCTAATGGTGGAAAGTAAGTGAGGTGAATATTTTAAAGAGGTGTCTTTCTAGTCTTGTTCTCAAATCATGCTTCTGGATACCATCTGATCATAAGATAAACTCTGCCCTCCTCCCCTTTCCCTCACAGTTTCAAATTCCTGTTTACAGTAATAGATAACTTCTCATGGCAGAAGAGTTGGGTTAGGGGCAAACTGTAGGGAGCCTGACTACCTGGGTTTGCACCTCATCCTGGCCGCTTTTTAAGTGTGTGATCTTGGCTGATGTTTCTTCATCTCCATTCCAGTGTTTCCCCATGTCTAAAATGGACTGATGATAGTGCCTCCCTCATGCGGTTCTAGTAGGCATTACGTGAGTTAAAGCCTACCTTATTATAATCTTGAACCAAAAAACTAAGTGATAAATTCTGCTTCTCATATTCATCTGACCTTGAACTGTTGAAAGACTAAATTTTTTTCCTGAAGTTATGTACATTTATCATGTCTTTATTCTCTACCTCTGTGCTCCTAGTATGTTTGTCCATGTTAATCCCTTTCAGTTTATCTTAGAGCACAGTGATCCATGCAAATATTACTTAATAAAAACTTTTCAGTGAACTTGATAAAGTGTTGGGTTTGCAAAGCTTTCAAAATATTTTAACCTTAGGGTCTTAATCAACCTGATTTAATGGTTTGTATATTTGGTCTCCTTGTGAACTTCATGCTCTGCTTTTGATGTAAATGTAATCTGTTCTCCCAGAATGGTGAGGCATGAGTGAGGTCATCTATGAATGGAAATCCTTTGTAAACAGAAAAATGGTATGCAAATATAAAATATATTAATAGTAAGTAGCTTTATGGACTCAAAAATAGTTGTCCTCAGGTGAAAATAAGGCAGTTGTGGTTAGAAGCACATAGTCAAAAAGGCCTTGAAGATGATAAAAAGTGCATGAGATGTTGCCTCTAATTTGGTGATCAATGACTACAATCACTTATTTGCTCGTTAACTATCTTTAGCTATTTATTAAATTTCAACCATGTTTAACATTATTTTTTAATATATTGCGATTACTAGAGCATAATTTTATTGCCCACTAACTTTGATTAGGTTACAACTTTGTACAGTTTTGAGGAAAAGCAATGACCCTTCTTCTCAGGCTCAAGGTAAAGCCACTTACATAACAGGTGAAATGTTATATGCTTTACATTTGATAATTCTTTATTTTCTAGTTTCTCACCTAGCCTACCTTCATTGTCAGAAGATCTCAACAGCAAATAGCAATGCATTCACTCAAGATATTCCTGCTGATGTGGAAAAATAGGAAAGAAATGTCACTGGGACCATAATAGGCTTTTGTAATTCTTGGTCTCAATATTGATACAGATAGCCTTTGTGCTCTTAAGTCCTTTGATATTCTTTAGTTAAAAGTCTCCCAGCCCTCCCAGGAGGCCTGAAAATGGCAAATATGTAAGCTAAAATAAAATATACTATTTTATGGAATGTGGTTTTAAATGCTTTTTCAAGACACGTAAGAGTATTGTCAACTTCTGTCAATTTTTACTAAAATCAGAACTTATGCCCTTGATTTTAACATGTGTGTACATATGTATGCACTCGCATTGTATCCTACTAGTTACCTAAAAGAGATTTGAAAAAGAATATGATATATAACATAGGTACAGGAAAGCTAATAAATTTTAATAGACATTACTCTAGAACTTGGGAAAGGAAAGGAAGCAAATTTGTTCAAGAGGCTAATATAGTTATGTAATGAGTAGCTGATTTATTTGACTCTCAGCTTCCTGGCAACCAAGGGGAAAATGGAAATAGGCTAAAATATAAATTCTCAATATCATAAAGGAAAAAATATGTCAAATTCTTTGTGTACTGTATTATGAATGTGGTTTTACATACATGATTCATTACACATGGGAAGAGACTTGCCAACACAAAACATATGCCTCTTTTACTATTTATTTTTTTAATTACTTCGCTTAGGTTGACATAAAAGCTGTTTTCATTCCTTGGGCAAATTCTCTCTTTGCATACATGTTTGGGTAGGAGCAGGATATGGGTGGTAGGGAAAATTGTGCTGTAGAGAAAAAAGTGAAAATTTTGAGTTTATCTAATTTTTAGAATATTGGCTATGTAATTAGGATTCTGACTCATTGCACAGTAACTAACTATATCAATAATTGGGAAGTAAAATTAAATAAAAAGAAATTGATTTCAAAGTCTGGAATTTGTCTAGAAAATGAAGACCTTTATTGTCACTATAGCTACTTGGAGTTTGATTCCCAAAGCACAAATCCCTGTAAAAATCTTAGCCTAGGAAAAAATTTTTAAACACTAGGAGGGAAAGACAATGGATTATTCAACTATAATAATGTCACTTGAAACGGGGGTTGGAGTTGGTTCAGGAAGCATATATTCTTCTTGGTTGTTACTGACATACATTGGCCATTTGAAAAAGAATAGTAGATAAAATATTTTCAGGAAAACCAATATACTTATTTTTACCTTTCTAAAAATGTTTGAAAAATGAAGCAAAGGAAAGCAACTCATAGGGATCATAACTGAGAGCCATGAATAAAATGAGAAGGTATAGAGGTAGAAAATAAAACAAATTTCTCTTCTGGGTAAAAGGATGAAGACTCCAGCAGATGGCTTCTTAGATTAATGGCCTCCTTTTCAGATTCATATGTAGAATAAAAAGCAGTGTATAGATTGGCATGTACTGTTATATTTTTGTCAGCATTATTAAACTTCCTTTTGAAACCTAGGGATATTTAGAAGTTTTAAGAAAGTTTCATTCTGCTTAAATTAGGTTCTAGTCTGAACACAGATGTTTTTAATGTGAACCCTTTGTACAGATATTTAAATAGTGTTCCCTGGCATATCTTAATATATCATGATGAGTAGATTTTATGTTTTCATTATGAAAAGTAAAATGGAAAGAATAGAGAACATTTACTTGACGATTTATCTTTATTTCAGTCTATTATGTACTTTGATCTTCAGAATCAAATAACTTGTAATAAAGTTGTGGAAATTCATGAACTAGTTGGGAGATAGTTAATTGTATTTCATGCTGGTTTCACACCATTATCATACTTCATAAAACCAAATATATAAGTTAATTTTCAACTCTCTTGGAATTTTGAAGATTTCTGAGTTTTAGTCCCTGAAAGAGTTTTATTTTTGTATTTGGTTGCTTATGTTGTCAAAACAAAAGTTAATTCTCAAACTTTATCAAGTATCCATATGATAAATCTATCTCTTCTGTCAAGTTTTTCCCCAAATGTGTGTAAAATAGTACTTATACAGTACTTAATACATGGAACATGCTTTGCGTTTTATTTGTTTGATTCTCCAGTCTTGCCAGGAGAATAAGGAAGTAATTATTTTTATCTCTGTTTTTCCAGTAAGGAAACTGGGGAACAGATAGCTGGTAAGGGTCATGGATTTCAGGTTTCAATAACTCAACTCTTTCCTGACTTCCATTTTGGAATGCCCTGATTTTGAATGGGAAGAGATTAGAAAGTCATCATCTGTAGAATATAAATGTCTAAAAAGAAGAGGTTTAGCAGAAAAAAAAATACAGAAAGAGCTTGGTGTATTACTTTTATGGTGAACAATTGATTCTCTAAATAACCAACTCCAGAATAACCGAATGCTGTCTTTATACTCAGCATCTCAGACGTATTTTCCCCATGTCTTATTTTTTTTTTTTAATTAAGATGATGGTACTATTTCCTAGAATTGACTTCTTTGCGGGCTAGTTGGAGATTCCAAATATCTGGGCATCAGAATTCAGTGCCAGTTCCAGAAGATGTAAAAGGCAGAGAGCTCTTCATATCCTTACCAGCTTTCCCTTCTAGGCTGTGGTGTGCTCCAGGAGTAGGTGTGTTAGAAGCACATTCTGTTGCTTAAAAAACACTGCAAAAACTGAGACAGTTGAAGGCCATTAATAAAAGACTGAGAGCTTCATCTTTTAAACTTACTTTTCTCTAGCATATACTATACTTCAATGTCTTTGCATATATGTCACTCCTGCCTGGTATGGATATCAAAGACAACAATCACTATTTTCCATGTCATTTAGTCTCCTAGTCCATTTGTTGATTCTCTGAAAGTGCTTGGTAATCACAAGCTCATAGTCAAGGGAGAGAGTGTTAGTTAGATGTGTTCTGAATTGATAAATTTATTTATTTATTTATTTAAACCTTAAATGCAACACTGATTTAACATATCTGGAAAAATGCAAATTAAAGCTTGTGCGAATTATGTCACCATCAACTGTATCTCACTGAACTGTAGGCATTAGGGTTTCCATTTTCCCACACGCCCTATGTTATAGAAAGGTAACAGGAAAGACACTTTATCTCTCACTGATTTCTTGGCTTTTTTTTTCCCCTCCAGCTTTATTGAGATGTAATTGAGATATAACATTGTGTAAATTTAAGGCGTACAGTGTGATGATTTGATACACATATCTATTACAAAATGTTGACTACAATAAGGTTAGTTTATACATCCTTTACCTCACACAATTAGCATTTTGCTGTTTTTAAAAGATTTTATTTATTTTTTTGTCAGAGAAAGAGCGAGAGAGGGCATTCCCACAAGCAGAGAGAGAGACAGGCAGAGGGAGAAGCAGGCTCCCCACTGAGCAAAGATCCTGATGTGGGACTTGATCCCAGGACCCTGGGATCATGCCCTGAGGCGAAGGCAGACACTTAACCAACTGAGCCAACCAGACATCCCTGCATTTTGTTGTTGTGACAGTGAGAACATTAAAGCTCTGCTCTTGTAGCAGCTTTCACTTATTGTTAACTATGGTCGCCATGCTCTACATTAGCTTCCCAGAACTTACTCATCTTATAACTAAAAGTTTGTACCCTTTGACCACCATCTCTCCATTTCCCCAAGCCCTCAGCCCCTGGTAACCAACCACCATTCTACTCTGTGTTTCTGTGAGTTCGATATTTTTGGATTACACATATAAGTGAGGCCAATTCAGTATTTGGTTATTTTGTCTCACATATTTTATGTTGCATAATATACTTAAGATCTATCCATGTTGTCATAAAAGGCAGGATTGTTTTCTTTTTTATGGCTCAATAATATGAATGTGTGTGTGTGTGTGTAACACTCTTTATCCATTCATCCATCGATGGGCACTTAGATTGGTTCCGAGTCTTGGCTATTACAAACAGTGCGTGTTCTCTCTTTCCCAGGCTGGTGGAGCTGCCATTTGAGGCCATCTAACCAGCATATAGAATGCCTGCCCCAGGACCTCCCCTAATACTTTGCTGCTTCTACTCTCAATATCCTAGCCTCTGTTTCTGTCTGTCCTACAACCATGTGGATACTTAGTTTTTAAAATAACTTATTGAGGTATAACTTGCATACAGTAAAAAGCTCAGATCTTAAGAGTACAGTTTTGTGGTTTTGACAAATGTGTATATCATGTAAATAGCACACTAATCAAGATGCAAAGTATTTCCATCATCCCAGAACACTCCTTCATGTCCTTTTGCCATCAGTTTCACCCCTCTCTTTCATTCAGGCATCACTGATTTAATTTTGAGCACAATAGATTAGTTCTGTTTGCTCTAGAACTTTATATAAATTAAATACTGACTTCTTTCATTCCAAATAATATTTGTGAGATTATCTGTGGTGTTGCATGTATAAACAATTTCTTCATTTCTATTTCTGAGTGAGATTTCACTATATCACTCTACCATAAGTTGTTTCTTCATTCACCTGTCAGTGTGTTGACATTTGGGGTTATTTCCAGTTTGGGACTCACATAAACAAGGCTATATGAGATCAAGTATACAAGTATTTTTGTTTTAATAAAACTTTATTTTGAGATAATTATAGATTCCCATGCAATTTTAAGAATATGGACAGATTCCATGTACCATGTATTCAGTTTGCTCCAATGATAACAGTTGCAAAATTATAGTATATTATCACTACCAGGAAATTGGCATTGATACAATTCACAGACCTCATTCAGATTTCCCAGTTTTACTGATTCACGTGTGTGCAGGTGTGTTTGTGCACGTGTGTGCACGTATGTGCATTTCTTTCCAGGCAGTTCTATCCCTGGTATAGTTTTGTACATCCACCCCTGCAGTCGAATGCAGAACAGTTCTGTTACCATGGAGATCTCTCATGTTGCCGTTTTATAACCACAGGCATCTCCCCCATCCCTAACCCCTGGAAACTATGAATCTGCTCTCCACCTTTATAATTTTGTCCCGTCAAGTATGTTATATAAATGGAATCACACAGTATGTAACTTTTCAGATTGGAATGTTTTACTCAACCTAATTCCTCTGAGATTTATCTAAGTTTTACCTCTACCAGTGGTTGTTACTTCTTTTTCGAGGTTGGGGCTATTATAAATAAAGCTGTCATGAACATTAGAGTAGTGGCTTTCCTGTGAATGTAATTTTCATTTCTGTGGCATAAGTGCTCGAGAGCACAATTGCTGGGTCATGTGGTAACAGTAAGTTTGGTTTAAAGAAACTGCTAAGCTGTTTCCTAGAGTGTACCATTGTACATTTCCAGCAGCGCAGTATGAGTGATGCAAATCCTCTACATCCTCACCAGCATTTGATGTTGTTACTTTTTTAATTTTAGCCATTCTTTATTTTGTTGTGATATCTCATTGTGGTTTAATTTATGTCTTTAATGGCTAAAGATGCTGAACATCTTGTCATGTGCTTATTTGCCATCTGTGTATCTGTTTTGGTGAGATATCTCTTCATGTCTTTGGTCCATTTTCTGTTTGGAATTTTTGTTTCTTTCCTGTTCACTTTTGGGAATTCTTCATATGTGTAGGGACTAGTCCTTTATTGGATATTTTCTTCCACCTATAGTTTGTCTTTTCATCCTCTTATAAGGGTCTTTCACAGAGCAGACATTTTTAATTTTAAGCAAGTTCATTTTACCAATTTTTCCTTTTGTGGATCATGTGTTTGCTGTCAGGAGACTATTTGCTTAGCTCTAGATCTCACAGATTTTCTTCAATGCTTATTTCTAAAATGTGTTTTTTTCCCCCTAGAGGCTTTATATTTTTACATAAGTCTTTGATCATTTTGAGTAAATTTTTGCATAAAAAGGTATGTGAATCTTAGTCAAGGCTCATTGTTTTTTCTTTTCTCTTTCTTTTCTTTTCTTTCTTTCTTTTTTTTTTTTGACTAAAGATGTCCAATTGCTCCAGCACTGGGGTGTGTGTGTGTGTGTGTGTGTGTGTGTGTAAACGGCTCTCCTTCTTCCACTGAATTTCACTTGCCTCTTTGTCAAAAGTCAGCTACATATTTGTGTGCCTGTTTTTGGGTTCTCTATTCTCTGCCACTGAGTTCTTATCTTTACCTCCACCAATACCAAACTGACTAGATTATTGTGGGTATATAGTAAGCCTTATAATCAGATGGAATGATTTTTCTCCTTACTTTATTCTTCTTTATCAAGACAATTTAGCTATTCTAGGTGCTATAATTTTCCACATAAATTTTAGATTGTCAATGTCTACAAAGGTGAAATTTTGATAGGAATTATATTAACACTGTACACCACTGTGGGGACAATTAAGACCTTTAGTATGTTAAATTTTCCAGTCCATAAGCAAGGTCTGTTTCTCTATTTATGTCATTTATTTCACCAGCATTTTGCAATTAAAAAGTTTTTTTTGAGAGAAATAAAGAGCACTTGAGGGGAAGACCAGAGGGAGAGGAAGAGAGAATCTTAAACAGACTGCATGCCCCATCATGGAACCTGACACAGTTCTTGATCTCATGACCTTGAGATAATGACCTGAGCTGAAACCAAGAGTTGGACACTTAACCAACTGAGCCACCAGGCATCCTGCGTTTTGCAGTTTTAAGCATGAGAACCCATATATGTCTGTTGATTTTATACCTAAGCATTTAATTTTATTTAAAGTGATCCTCAATAGTGTTATTTCCTGGAAAAAAAAAAGGGTCAGAAGTCTTTTGCACAGTGCTTGCCTTCTTCTCATTGTATCAGCTATGATACAGAGTGAGCATCTCCTTATACATTGACAAACTGCCACACTCCTTTCTAAGTTTAGCTCAGCTTCCAATGTTTTAATCCGTGTGCCTTTAATGTCATAAAATATCTCTGAGATTAATTTTAAGAGGAAGTTTTTGGCAAGGGTGACTTCTGGGACATCATCACCTTTTCCATCAGAACCTCTTTTCTCATTTATATCAAAAGTTCCTCTAGAGCTTATCAAGTTTCTTGAATGGTGGCAGTGTCTACATTCCCACCGCTGAGTATTTCTTCTATAACCTCATTTACATTTGATTCAATTTCACTTTCAGTGTTGTCATTTTTTGATCTCTAATACATTTTCCTCTTTGTTGGCCAGTTCTCTCTTTCACTTACTCATTTTTATAATATAGCACATGTGTTTATCAGTGGGAGACAAGGAAACATCACAAGTCTATGTTTTGCTTCTGTGAATGAAAACTGGTAACAGACAAACCATTACCAATCACGGACAGATTTAAACAGAAGTGATGTGATCAGTTACTGATTATCATCTGCATCTAGTTTTTATATAGTGATTTGTGGACTGAAGGGCTGACAGCAAATTCTGTACTTTCTGCAATTACTTACAATTCATCTATTCTGGTACCTAAAATTTGAACTATGTTGTTGAGGGACTGGTGTTTGTAACTAAACCATGGTGACTGAACCCCATGCATATTGGAACTGTGCGAAGGTAGGACTGCCTCTGTGTGTGTGTGTGTGTGTGTGTGTGTGTAATACAATGCCAAGATGTGTGATAATTGTTATGAAGTAAAATAAAGAATGGGGATATTGAGTGTGCTTGGGATAGTGCTCTTGTATATAATCATGAACTCCTCTTGATGAGCTAACGTTTGATCAAAGATAGCCAAATGAAGTGAAGAAATAGAGCATTGCTAAGATCAGGGTAAAGAAAATGTTATGTGTAAGAAATAGCAAAAGCCAAGCCCCAGAGACAGGAATGAACTTGCAGTGTTCAGAGAACAGAATGCTGGCCAGTGCAGCTAGTGGGAGCAAGAGGAGAGTCATCAGAAGATTAGCTTGAAGAGGTACGCAGAGGACAGATCATACAAGGCGTTATAGGCCATAGTAAGAACTCTGGATTTTATACTTTGTGTGAAGGGAATCCACCAGAGGGTTTTCAGCAGAGGAGTGATATAATTTTATGTGCATTCTTAGATCATTCTGACAGCTAAACTATAAAAATTGGCTATGGGGCAGTTACAGTGAAAGCAAGGAAACCAGTTGGGAGGCTTCTGGGACAGTTCAGGTGAGGGAAAATTATGATTTGGGTCAGAGTTTCAGCGAAAGAGAGGGGGAAAGAAGCCAACTCCTCCCCCCCCCCGTATGTATATGACAGAACTGAGCAAACTTGTTACTAGATTGAGTGTGGGCTATGAGGGAAAGACAGGGATTAAAGACCATTCCTAGTTTTTGGCTAGGGCAACTGAGGGTAGGATAGTATCATGTACAAAAATGGGGAAACAGTGGATGGAAATGGAGGATACAAAGTTCTCTTAAACCTGGTAAGTTAAAATGCCTGTCATCACCTATTTAGAGACCAGGGAGGGGATGTGAGTGAGAGGTACAGATGTGGGATTCCTCGATATAGAGATGTTACTTAGAAGCCAAAACTGGATATGAGGATCCTATAGGGAGTAACTAGAGAACAAGAGCGTTCTGTAGTTTCTCGAGTATAGATCATTTACCTCTTTGGTTAGGTTTGTTCCTAGGTATCTTATGGTTTCATATATACAATGGAATATTACTCAGCCATCAGAAAGGACAAATACCTACCATTTGCATCAACATGGATGGAACTGGAGGGGATTATGGACTGGAGGGAGTAAGTCAAGCAGAGAAAGACAATTATCTTATGGTTTCACTGATAGGTGGAACATAAGGAATAGCATGGAGGAAGACCACAGGGGAAGGGAGGGAAAACTTAATGGGAAGAAATCAGAGAGGGAGACAAACCATGAGAGACTATAGACCCTGGGAAACAAACTGAGGGTTACAGAAGGGAGGGAAGTGGATGGACAGGGTAGCTGGGTGATGGTATTAAGGAGGGCACGTGTTGTAATAAACACTGGGTGTTATACATAACTAATGAATCATTGAACACTATATCAAAAACTCATGATGTACTGTATGGTGGCTAACGTAACATAAAAAAAAAAGAAAGAAATATAAAAAAAAGAAACATTTCCCCTTACACTTAACATGCAATTGTACTGCAAATCTGAATTTACTCAGAAGCTATTTCAAGTACTTGGTCTTTACTGAAAGTCATCCCTTAGCATATTTTAGAGTTTGATTATAACGTGGAATTTTTCTTTAGGATAGGAGTTGGGGGATTTTGTTTGGTGTGGATTTTTTTTTTTTGGCAAAGTAGGAGGATTTTGCTTTGGAAATTCTAGTTTCTTCCATGTGCCCCCAATCCAAAATGTTCTATTTTCTCCTCAGTTGAAAATATAGCTTTATGAAAAATAGAACCGAGGGTACCAATATCTGTTGAAGAAGTACTCTCAACCATTCCAAATGACAAACAGAGTGTAAGAATGGAAGATTGGCTTAAAGTTTCTTGTGCCATTTGCTGTGGGTTACATTGTTAAAGAGCAGCCAGTGTTCAAAACTATTCCTCTTAGTTTAAAACTCACCTGACCATCATGAAACTTGTCAGATCAGGGTGGCATTAAGAGCTGGAGAGCTTTCAGTGCTTGTATTCAACATGGATGAATGAATTGCAATCTCACAGGATGATTTTCACTGTAATGTTTAACTTAAAAAATTGGTTTAAAAGCACAACATGAGTTTAATTCCATTTTTCCCCATTGTATCTGAAAAAACAAATGTTTTATTGTATTCTTGTCTTCAATAGAATTAAAGTTATTTTTTTATTGTTTAAGTAATATTTACTTATTACTTACTGAAGCCTGGATCTTGACTTAAGCATAACCATTTTCTCTTCATTTACCAAAAATTTAACATTTGTCCCAATAATATAAGAAATGTTGAAGTAAGAAAGACAGGGGGACAAAATGGGAAAAAAAGTAAAGAATCCAATGTATGGCTAACATAAGGGGGGTAGGAAAAAAAAACAAATGGCTTTCTAATAGCCAAATAAAATGTGTATGTGAACTTAGTAAAAATCCTGTTGATTTGCAGACGTGTGTGTGTGTGTGTATTTTAGAATAATGAAAAATGGTAACTGACAATTTATTGAGTGCTTACTTTATGCCTGGTTCAGTTCTCCCTGCTCTCCATGAAATAACTTTCAGACTCTGCACAGCAACCACAGGAAGTACTACCAGAACCGTCCTCATTTTGCATATGAATTGAGTAAGACAGGAGGGATGAGGTCACTTGCCTAAAGCCACAATGCTACTAAGTGGTGGAAGGCCTCCGGGCTGGATCCAGACTGAACATGGTGAACCACTGCACTCTGCCAAACAGACAGAGCTTGTGGTGTCCTTGTTTGTCACATTGGTACTTTTTCAGACGGCTGTGTGTAGAAACAAAAAACTATTTCAAAATTGTTCGGCTAAACCATTTCTGACTAAATTCAAAGAGCCTTCTAATTTCTAAGTCTAACGTACACCAAATTCAGTGATTAAATATGATTTTTAAATATTAGTGTTGCCAGTGTGTTAATTACATTATACCACTTTTTAAAAAAATGTATTTATTTAGCTTTGAACAGTATGAGCAACATGATCGATCCATTTACATAGATTAGAAGGTCACATAATGAACCATGGTTTAGAATGAAAAGCTGTCACTCTCTCCCTAACTTTCTTGGCACACCCTGCAGCTTACCCCCTCCTTTAGTCCTAAAATGGGGATTCTAGTTCTCCCATTCCCTCTACACATTCTCCTAGCATACTTAGGTTAAATTTTCATTCTATGCATTGTCAGTGTTTTTATTTTATTTTGCTTTATTTTTTTTTAAGATTTTATTTATTTATTTGAGAGAGAGAGAGAGAGAGAACGAGCAGAGGGGAGAGGGAGAAGCAGACTCCCTGCTGAGCAGGGAACTCGACGTGGGACTCAATTCTAGGACTTTGAGATCATGACCTGAATGCAAGGCAGCAGCTTAACCAACTGAGCCACCTGGGTGCCCTGCATTGTCAATATTTTTAGTTTTATGACTGTAAATGTATTTCATAGCTACATCATAACTAATGTCCTTTCACGTGTAACTTATTTTCCTATTTTTTTTGTTCAGTTTTCTTTGAATTTATATTATGTCTTTCCACATTCTCCAGTAACTAATTTTCCATGTTGTCCCACTTCTCAAATCTACTCCTCTTTTTTTTTTTTTTTCTTGGAGACATTCTTGCTGGAATTCTCCATCCCTGGCTTCCATCTGGACCAGTTGCTCTGTAGGCTTGCTGAACCACCGTTAGAGACTCCTTTTGCTGTCAACCCAGACTTCGTATTGTACCTCCATTAGGTTGGATCCCACTTCAGAGTCCATGTACATCTCTTTCTCGGTTTACCTCTTTGTTTTGGTGGAACATACCCTCTAGTAGTTTTCTGAGAAAAAAAAAACTTGAGATGAATTTCCTGTTATTCTTAACATACAAAAATGTCTTACCTACTGTTGGGTTCATAGTACGAGGCCAAGAAATAATTTTCTCTTAAAATTCGAAGATGTGATTCTTTCGACTTGTTACTTCTAATATTTCTTTGAGAAGTTCAAGCTCTTTTGCTCTCTGATTTTTTGAGCTTGACCTGATTTTCTTCTTGGTTTAGGATTTTTACTTTACACCTGATTCTGAAATTTCATGATAATAAGCATTGATGTGAAGTTTTTGTTAATAGTTGTGCTGATCACTTTGGGGGCCGTTTCATATGATGGATGTTCTTCATTTTGGGAAATGTTTGGTTCTTCTTTTGCTTCCATTGCTAGCTCTCTGTTCTCTTTGGAACATTCATTTATTTATTCAACAAATAGAGTTATTTGGGGTGCCTGGGTGGCTCAGTCATTAAGCAAAAGCCTTCAGCTCAGGTCAGATCCCAGGGTCCTGGGATCGAGCCCTCCATTGGGCTCCCCGCTCTGCAGGAAAGCCTGCTCCTCCCTCTCCTACTTCTCCTGCTTGTGTTCCGTCTCTTGCTATATCTCTCTCTGTCAGATAAATAAATAAAATCTTTAAAAAACAAAACAAATAGAGTTATTAAGCACCTTCTCTGTGCCAGGCATTGTGATTCTGTGCTTGAGTTTGCAGCAGTGAAAGCGTTGCTCTCACTGACCAAGTTAGTCAGATATTGGGCCTTCTCAACTGAGCCTTTAATTTTCTTTTTATTGTAGTCCATCTGTTCATCTACTTTGCTCTACTTTCTGAAAGATGTCCATGGCTTTATCTTCCAGATCTTTTACTGATTAATTTTTAATTTCAGTTCATTTATTTTTTTTCTAGTTGCTTCTTCTTATTCTCTGATTATTTCTTTTTTATAGTATCCTGTGTTGTTGTTTTTTTTCTCTGTCCCTGAGGAAATTAAGTAGAACAAAAAAAATTTTTTTTTTTAAAGATTTTTATTTATTTATTTGACAGAGAGAGAGAGAGAGATCACAAGTAGGCAGAGAGGCAGGCAGAGAGAGAGGAGGAAGCAGGCTCCCTGCCGAGCAGAGAGCCCGATGTGGGCCTCGATCCCAGGACCCTGAGATCATGACCTGAGCCGAAGGCAGAGGCTTTAAACCGCTGAGCCACCCAGGCGCCCAGAACAAAAATTTTTAACATATTCTTCTGTTCTCTGCATGGTCTCTATTTACTCTAAATTGCTTTTGCGGTTTATTTGTTTGAGTCACTTTCATGTTAGCAGCTTTCCCTAAATGTGTGATGACCCTTGTCTATGTGTTAGTATTTAAGAGTTAAGCACTAAAATGCTAATTAGATACTTGGCTTATATGTGTGAGTTTATTGTCTGTTAAACAATTATGTGGCCAGGAGTCAAGAGAGAAGAGAAAGTGGAACCAGGACTGGACACAATTGCTAGGACCAGAGTGTAGTGTGCCTTGTGTACCCAGATAAGGAGTTTAAGCTTTATTCTATAAACACTGATCATCTAAATGATGTTCATGTCAGGTGAATCTTTTGCAGTACTCCCTTTAAAGATTTTATCTATTTATTTATTTTAGGGGAGAGTGCGGGAGAGAGAAAGCAAGAACGCACGCACACACAAGTGGGGGAAGGGACAGAAGAAGAGAGAGAGAGAATTCCAAGCAGACTGTGCCTCTGCGCATGGAGCCCTTTGTAGGGCTTGAGCTCAAGACTCTGAGATCATGACCCTGAGATCATGACCTGAGCTGAAATCAAGAATCCCTTGCTTAGGGCGCCTGGGTGGCTCAGTGGGTTAAAGCCTCTGCTTTCAGCTCAGGTCATGATCTCAGGGTCCTGGGATTGAGGCCCGCATCGGGCTCTCTGCTCAGCAGGGAGCCTGCTTCCTTCTCTCTCTGCCTGCCTCTCTGCCTACTCATGATCTCTCTCTCTGTGTCAAATAAATAAATAAGATCTTAAAAAAAAAAAAAAGAAGAAGAATCCCTTGCTTAACTGACTGAGGCATCTAGGCAGTTGCTCCCTTTAGATGCAAATTTCCAGTCTTTGTCCCATTGTCTCATAAGCATTTCTTCCTGGCTATGATAATAGTTTAATATTAGTGACCAAATATTACTCTATTGCTCTTAATTGCTATATTTATTGTAATGTAATTTGTTCTTGTATTTTATTTTTGTTTTTTGGATTTTTTTTAAAGATTTTATTTATTTTTTTGACAGAGAGAGCAAGAACACAAGCAGGGGTAGCTGCAGAGGGAGAGGGAGATGCAGGTTCCCTACTAAGCAGGGAGCCCGATGCGGGACTCGATCCCAGGACTCTGGGATCATGACTGGAGCTGAAGGCAGGCGCTTAACAGACCAAGCCACACAGAACCCCCAACCCAGTTCTTGAATTTTGAATACAAACATCAAGTAACAACTCTACCCAGTTATACAGTTGCTGTCTAGAGAAGTGCTGAGTTCTAATTCGCTGAAATCAATTATAGCCTCATTGGCCCCAGTGTCAGTGAATCAACAGTGTGTATCTTTTGGGTATATGTTTTAACTAATTTAAAAAAGGTAATGTCTGTCTTTGTTCCATAGTACATAATAACTGTTATTTGTTCAAATACAATTGACTCTTGTACAACATGGGGGTTCGGGATGCCAACCCCTTGCACAGTCAAAAGTCTGCATATAACTTCTGACTCTCCAAAAAGTTAGCTACGAATAGCCTGCTGTTGACTGGAATGCTTACCAATAACAAATAATCGATTGATATGCATACTTTGTATGGTATATATATATATATATATATATATATATATATATATATATA